>JAFMOB010000053.1:1788209-2093983 GCA_018985215.1 Larimichthys polyactis
CTGAAAATGATAATGTGGATTTAAGTAGAGAGAGGAGGGACAAGAAAAAAGAGAGACAAGCAACAAAAAATCTAGAAAAACACCAAGAGTGATGGGAGAGAGATATGAGAGTGAAAAGGAAGATGGAGCATGATAGAGACTAGACAGACAGCAAGGCAGAGAGAGACAGAAGAAGAAAGAGAGAGAAGATAATTACTCACTTTGTCGGGCTGCTATTTTCATCTATGACAATGTACCACAATAACCATTCCTAACACACACACACACACACACACACGGAGGAAGCTCAGAGGGAAATGAAACCCTTTTCATCTTCACTACGGATAATCCTGCACTATTAGCACTGCTGGGAGAGACAGAGAAGAAGAGGGAGGCAGAGAGAGAGCGAGGTGATTTATCCACCACCAGAAAAACACTTATTTTCTCAGCCACTTCTGTCCCAGTTTTCATCAAACTTCTTCACTGTCACGACGCCGTCACAGAGCTGTCACAAACTGCATTTGTCCAGCAGCTACCCAGCCAAACAAGTCTGAATGCAATCACACCCAGGCTGTCTCCACGGCAACTAAAGAAATCAAGTTAATGTGAGGATTGTTCGATGAGTTTAACACATATTCTGTACGGGGAGTCATCCCTGCAGAGATAATGAATTAAAGTTCAGGGACCAACATACAATAATGATAACAATACAAAATAAATTACTCAAGGATGGATGAAGATCCCAGAGCAATATACATTGCTGATTGTTCAATACAGGTAGTCTATATGAGATTTCTTCTGCATGTTTGAGGTCTACTAATAAAAGGTATAAATGTGTAAATTCAGAATTTAAAGAAAGTCTGTCAGGATTGTATTTTTCTTAACAAATCCCATTAAAGGACCAAAATCAACAATGTACTCCTGTCTGTCAACACTTCTCCCTCCTCGAGTGCAGCTGGTTCCTCTCTTGACAGTGCTACTGCAGTGCGTGAAGGTGAACCAGGTGCCAGTGTGGACGTCTTGGCCAGTCGCCCAGCAGGGCAGCTGGTGCCAGAGGCCAGATGTTACTTCATGGTGCCTGGTGCTTGTATTTCTTTTTGTTCTGTGGAATTATGTCCATATTAGATTATTCTGTACTTCATGATTTAAATCAATTTTTACGTTGGAGTTCAGTGCACAGGGTGGTGTTGTAAATATTGTAAATGTTATGAGAAATTGCAAAGATGTGCTGGTGGTGTCCAGTTTCCTGAGGAAGTGTATACTCTCTTAGCTCCTCTTTAGATTTGCCTCCTGTCTTCTTCTCAGCACTTCGATGTGCTGCCATCAAAACCAGCTCTGTATCAGCTTGCCAGGCTGTGTTAGAGGGAGGTACTGGAGTCCTGCCAAGGTCATTGACCTGCTACAAAGTTCAACCACTGCTGACAATTGCAGATAGAGTGCAGGGTGCTGTAGGGCACCCTGATAAGAAAGTTGAATGTGGTATTTTCCACTCTGCCCAGTTCATTTCCCACCGTCCTTTCCGCCACACAGGGGTGGACAATCTGTCCCTGACTTGTTGGCTAAAATCTCTGCTCCTGTTTATACTAGCCATTAAGCTTTTTAAATGGAAGTGACAGAGACCTCAGTCCTCATTGAAAGCACAACAATAGTTTATTTAAAAATTGTTTGAATACGAGGCTCCAGCTGCTCTCTGTGTACTGTCAGTGTAGTTGTAGTGATGTATGGTGGTCGTGAAGTGTCAAATCATGACAAAATCAACAAATCACAGATCAAGTAGAGATCCCATCAACAGAACAGAAACCACAAATCAGGAAACATTAATCTCTACCAGAAAATGAAGGCACCTGCTATAGACAAGTGTGGTCACTGATTGGATGGATGCACTGCCATTATGCTGAATGATTCAGTGAAAATTTAAGTCATGTAAATCACATCGAACCTGACACTCAGAAATGATCAGGGTCACATTTGACTGAATTGAGTCAGACTCCCCTCTCTGACTTCATATCCATAATGAGGAAAAATCTCATGTATAAGGAAAGATGTTTGTGATCCCTTTGTTGTTGTTTTTAACAAATAAACTTGATGGTGAATCAGAAGACAAATACAATATAACACTTGGGAGTGATACCGTTGAACTGAATCTGTTGTCTGTCTTCACACCTGTATGAAACTCCAGTGATGTCGTGATGTATTGGATCAGTCTTTCGTTGATTGAAAATTAAATGTAGATCAAGCTGAAATGAGCAAATAAAACAAATAGCTGTGTGGTGATGCTGGTGGAGAGTTCACAAGCCAACTCAGTGTCAGATAGTGATTTACACATTAATACTTTGGAAATACTAGATATCAGCTCTCTGGGGGTGTTGAATGTTGAATCTATACCATAACCATAATTATTAGATTTTTTCATGTTGTAATATGTAGTAATGTCATAGTCATCTTTTAAAAGACACATTCTCATATCTCTCACTCATGGCTCCTCAGAGATCCCTCCTCACTCCTCAGAGCAGAAATAAGAGCTTTTGGATGTCCAGAAAGATGGAGGACCAGAATGACTTACAGTACAGGAAATATCAAATATGACTTGGGATGCACCAAATAGATAAATGAATGGTGCCTTTCCTTCCTGTTAAAAAGACAGACTGTACATCCGTCCAATCAGCTGTCATGATTTGCTCCTGGTTTCTCATTCCTCCTGCCAGTACTTTTCCACTCACCTGCCGGCCACGCCCACCTGATCAGTGTACCCACCTTCACCTGTGTTCCCTCACCTGATTTAAACCCACTCCTTCCATTTTATCTCTGCCAGATTGTCTTCAGCAGCATGCTTTTTTAGTTTTCTGCTGTGTGGTTGTATTGTTAGTACTGATGACCAAAGTAGCGTACATGAAATATGCTGTGTATATATGTATCTGTCATTGGTGGTAAAATGCTTCTCTAAAGATGTGATGCACATTGTTACGTCATCGAGGCATTGCATCTTATGCACAATAATGAAGTCATTAGGTTTATCTGTAACCCTAATGCTGTACATTGGCATGGTGGTGCAGTGGTTAGCACTGTCACCTCACAGCTCATTGTTTGAACTACAGTCCAAAAACGATTGCCAATGCAACTAACAGGTTAATTGGTGACTCTAAATTGGCCATAGATGTAAATGTGAGTGTGAATGGCTGGTGTGCCCTGTGATGAACGGACTCCAACTCAAATGAGAATATGCAGTTACAGAAATGAGGAATTAAATTAATGAACTGATCAATTCCTCCTTGAATCAAACAATCTATATAAACAAATATATGGAATAAAATGTAAATATAGCCAGCCTTTCATCAATTCATATTTTGTTTTAATGATAAATACTCACTTAAAAGGAGGGGTCACTTTAATACTTCTAATATGTCAAAGTCCATTACCACTGCCATTAGTTGGCTTTTACTGTAAAACATTTGAGTTTTATTGGCAGTAACATAAAATTGAAATAAGTGATTAGAATGAATTAGTAAATAAAAACTTAGTATGTGTTTCTGGTGGTGAAGAAGAAGAAGAAGTGAATCTACTTTATGCCGTCATTTTATTTTAAAGCAGGCGTCCAGCAGAGAAGAAACACTCTGTGTTATAAACAGTGACATGTCAGACTGCTCTTACATATACCTCACACTGATATGGTGCAGTAGTGTTTGTACATTGTTACTTAACTTCTGCTGCTTGGCTTCAGGGAGTAAAGATCATTATTAAACCAACGCCAGCCACAGAAGAGCTACAAGAAATTCTGACCCATAGAGATTTTGAGTGAAGTGTTTCTTATTCTTTGGACATCTGTATCATGCCTTTGCAATCCTAGAAAATTACACGATTCATGAAATATGATGTACACCATGTAAAGTAATCAGGTGCTTTTATCCATCTCTCCTTCCATCACATGATTTAAGACTCTTCCATGATTTGAATACTGCTTTCACTTTTAAAATGTAATTTTCCTTTGATATCCAGAATGTCCACCTTCTTCCAGCCTGACTTAAATAGGAAACCCTCCCATACTGCTGCAACATATAGTAGAGACAGTAAACGATACACCCTATACTAATGCAGAAAGGCTGATGTGTAATTAGCTGTGGGATCATGTGTAGGTGTTAGCATTAAGCCTCAAACAGCAGGTGCACTGCAGGGCCAGCACAATTGCTGCCTGATTCTCCACCTCTCCCGCTTCTTTTCTCGTCTGTCTGCCTCTAATGTCTCATCTTTCCTCATCCCTCCATCTTTTTCTCCCTCCTCCAGCCTCTGTCTCTCTCCATCATTATCTCTCATTTTGATGTTTTGTTCCTCTTTTCCACACTCATGGTCCTCACTGCTCTCTCTTTCGTTCTCTCTTGTCTCGTTCTCTCTTGTCTTGCTCTCTCTCTAGAAATAATTATACGCCATGTGAGGTCCACTGTCTGCCAACGCCCACACAGGGCACACATACATATATAACAAGTTGGATAGCCAATGCGTGGCTGACTTTGAGATCACCTACAGTAGGAAAACCTGGCATGTCCAGCAGGAACACCAGCCAATAGTTAGGATTTTGTTATTGCACCAAAATGAACAAAAAAACAAACAGAATGCTGCACTCACATTAGCTGTTTAAATATCAGTGCACAGCTGAAGGTGCAGGGTTCAGATCCACCATAGCAGGAGACAGAAAGTCCAGATTAAGGAATTATCAACCACAACTTGCAGCCGATAACAGTTTATATTCACTGTTTGTCTTCCAGGCCTTGAATGAATGAATTGATGCAAGCCTTTAGAAGTGCAACTTCCTCCTGCCAACAAATAAATTCGGCTGATTAATAGTGAAGGCTGGACACAAATATTATTCTGGAAGAAATACCAGAATCAGATCAATAACAAAGTCGAACCGACTGAATGCTTGAGCCACCCACTGTCAGCTCAAAGTGCCACATCATTCATAACCGAGTCAGACATTAATAATGAAAACATAACCTTCATGTTCACTGCAGGAAGAGGTAAAGCAGTATCATCACCGCATGATCATAAAAGAGAACAATGTGCAAAGTTATTTATATCATAAACAAATAATAAAAGATAAAATCATTTTAAATATATTGGTATAAATGCCACATCCATGTTCAAGGTTTGGTTATGATTAAAAATAGTCATTTAATTTGTTCATTTAGCCTGCCAGACTTTAAGTTATGTTTATTTGCTCAGATTTGGTCATTTTCCTGGTTTATGTGCTTCTAAATATGCTTCTACATGTGTAAATATGCTATGTAGTTCATCTTTCTCTTTTGTCTGTTTTTATGACCGGCAGTTTGTACAGGGTATTTTATTTTGAAAATCCACCAGATTCTCTATGCTGTTTCTGTGTCTGGCTTCCGCCTGCTGTGTAAATTGACGTGGGTTGCTCGCGGTGTCCATCAAAAATAGAACAGCCGCGGCGGCCCGCTTCTGGAATGGACCGTAGAGGAGCCAGTGGGGTTTGAAACATTGACTATAACGGACACATATCGCTGCAGCAACCGTGGCACATCTGGTGGAATTGGGGGGTTAGATTAATTATTATCATATTAGGAACATAGAGATGTTGTCACACCACGGTGAGGTCAAGCTGGGTTTTTGTTATGTCTTGTCATATCCTGTTTTATTTTGAAAGTTAACTCTCCTCTCGTTTCAGGTCACTTGCCCTTCCTCATGTGTCACCGGTCTGATTGTCTTCCCCGCCCTGATTGTCTCCACCTGTTCCCCATTACCTTGTGTATATATTGTCTGCGTCTCCCTTTGTCTTGTGCCAAAGTGTTTCGTCCCAGGATTATTCACCAAAGCCTTGTTTCATGTCCATAGCCATAGCGTTGATGCTCGAGTATTCTTTTGTTCTTCCTCGTATGAGTGATTTTCTGTTGTAATTCCTAGTCTAGCCTTTTGTTACTTTGTATCTAGTCTAGTGTGTTTTCAGCCTCGTTTTTTGAGCGCCTTTAGTTTATGTTTCATAGCCCTTTTTGTTTTCCTCGTTATGAGTGATTTTGATTTCGGTAATCTTTAATACATTTAGTCATAGCTTTATTGTTCCTCGTTGAGAGTGATTTTGATTTTGTTATTTAGAGAAGTGCAGTGTTTTTTCCTCCTAGGAGTGATTATTTGTTTCCTTAGTTTAGGGCCTTTTCATAGCCTCACTCAGTCGAGGATTTTTCCCGTCCTAAATAAAACCGCTTACTGCCTAAACTCTGCATCTGAGTCCTCATTCGAGTCTCGGCCTGACAGATGTCTGTATGTGGCTAAGCCTGAACAAAAGTAACATACTTATGCAGATGACACTCAAACCTATCCTGTCACTGGATAGGATAGGACTATTGACACAATTTATTGGAGCATTAAACTTATTTATGACTAGATGTACAAACAAAGACAAAAGTAAGTTCATGGATCATGCTTGGTGCTCATAATAAACATCAGGAAGTCAATGCACACCACCAGGAGGAAGTTAACAACAGGCGATACAACAGTGTTCTGCTGCCGCCCTGGTTGAAAGTTTCAAGGCTGTTTCACCTCTGACCACAGCCAGCATCTGTCACGCGGTGGATAGTTTTCTCATGCTGACTGACACTAATCCATGTGCTATCTTCCAAGATCCAACAGTGGTCCCTACCTGCCTCCCTGTCTGAAAGCTGAGTCTTTGCAGCTGCCTACAATCAGCACTCATCCAGCTCTGCTCAATCAGCTCGTCAGCCTGTGGGAGGATATCAGTCCCGTCTCTCGTTCAGTACGTGTATGAATATAAAAACAATGGCTCAGAGTTTCTGACAGTTTCTGTCCTATATTGTTTATTTAGTGTGTTGCTGTGTTTTTGGTTTCTGCCTGCTACCTGCCAAAATAAAAGCTCTGAAGAGACAATGCCTCATTCTCTGCTTTCATCACAGCATCACTGATGGATGTGGCTAGGTGGGGTCAGTGTCTAACACAGATGTCCATGACACACCCAACAGTGATGTCATGGATATCTGGATTAGACTATGGTCACACATACCAAAAGCAATACTGGAGAATGTTTCACTTGCTAGTATTTATTAAAAAAGAATTTATGTTTTGTTTGACACATGTATGTATATTAATATATATGATTCATAGTAGGTTATTTCTTATGCCCACAAACACACACAAACACACACACGCACACACACATCTGCAACTTGCCCCACCCTGTTGACTTTTGTAGAGTCAACTCACATTTTGGATTCTTCACCTGCGATTCCAGACCTGATGATTTAATACTACTGAATGTATCGTATTATTTTAAACACAGGGTTAAAAAAAGTACCAAAGTACCTGTACTTTTGGCAACCCTAATAACTACAATTAAACCAAATGAGGTCATCCAAAACAAAGTTTTCTCTTTATCAACTCATTATCGGTAAAAGACTTTGAGTCCAGTCAGAAATGTCGGTGTTGTCTTGGAGTAAAATGACGTAATTTGCAGACAGGAGTCAGTGTTTGTCAGAGCATCAGTTGTACAGCCGCAGGGGTACAAATCACTTACTGGCCTGAGACCAAATTGTTCTGACACAAATCACAGAGAAGCTGCTCGTCACTATGCTACACATACTTAAAACAATTTACAGATCATCATCATCATCGTCGTCGTCGTCATCATCATCATCATCATCATCATCATCATCATCATCATCATCATCATCATCATCATCATCATCATCATCATCATCATCATCATCATCATCATCTCTCTCTCAGTTTGCTGTACTGGGCACAAGGACTCTAATCCTCATTGCTTTCGTCTCGGCTCCTCTCTTTCCTTCCTCTCCTCTTTTCCTTTCCTCTGTTTGATCTCTTCACTCCCCCCACGTCATTTTCTCTTGTCTTTTTTTCATCTCTCCTCCATTTCTCTCCATCTCCTTCCTCTACACTGACACCACTTTTTGAATTACGCTGGAAGCTTTTTTGAATATTTTCATTTTGTTTTCCTTGTTTTCATTTCAGTTTGCTCTCTGTACATTGAATATGTAATGTATACTATACTGCTCTACACAACACATTTTAATTTTCCTACTTGTTCGAAGTATTGTTTATTCCCTCCCATGGTTTCTCCCACTGTCGTCTTCCAGCTTCTTCTCTTTGTTTTTCAATTAGTCTCTTACCAGAAAGATTAAAAAGTGAACGGAGCAGAAAGAGAGGTGTGTGGGGATGAAAGTAGCAGATTAAAGCCAGCAAGAAAGGAGAAAATGAGGGTGGTAAAAGATGGAGGACGGAAGGGAGAGGAGGATGAAAAGAGCTGGAGGAGGCTTGGAGACGTAGAAATAGATGCAGCAGCCCCTGGCATGTGTATGTGTGTGTGTTCATTTAAGATTTTATCTGCATTTATTTAGCTTGAGTGAAACAGAAGAGCGGTGTTCACACACACACACACACATCCACACTGTAAACACACACTGTAAACAGGACTAGTGGCAGATAAAAAAAATAGACAGTTTGCCATTGAATAATTCACTCTTCACACTTTACCATCTCCAGTAGACGTATAAATGAATACAAACAAAGCTTGATGAGCATTCAAATGTAAAAATGACTAAATGTCAGTGACATTGGTAAACTACGGTGACATTGCATTTTTCTTCAAGCTAAAGTGTAAAAACTCACTGAGGGCATGCAAACATTCTCCATGATGTCAGGAGCACAGCAGAATACAATCCACAATAATTAAGAAGGAAACAGACAACAGGATGCAGATATTAGCCAATCATTAGAACAAGTTAAATGATGACTGTGGGAGGAGGTGATGTATGATGGCAAGTTTCCATTCAAGGCTTTATAAATAAATACAACCCAATGCCTGTCACGTTTTACTGTTAGAGATGTCCAACCAAGCTTTTCATACAAGATGCATGAGTAGAATAACTGTCAACTGGTAATACATCTCTCAAATTAACTATCAACATTGCACACTGAAGCTCATGATTAGTTAAACATGTCTGAGGATAAAGGATACTATCTTCTTGCATCTTGCATTTGATAACATACCATTGTGATTTTTGAAGCATAAATGCATAAGAAGTAAAAAAAAACTTTAAGCTGTCCTCTGTCCTTCAGTGTCTGTCCAACACTGACACAAAGTCATGTTTTTAGTATTTTCAGCTATTCTTGATGATGTCATCCTGCACTGGGGGGGGAGTGTACTAATTTTGCATCCAATGAAACGCTTTCTCTCTTCTAATGCTGCCAGAGCGGAGTGCTTCCTGTTTGATCCAGTCTATGAGTGATTGTGAGGGCTGCTGCAGTCATCTATGTCCGGGCCTCACTGATTACGGTAATATATTTACTTCTTTTCCCTCTGATGTCCTCCAGCTGCTCAGTTTCAACTCTCTGTGATTTACAGTTTCCTGATGGATAGATAGCCTAACCACTCGCTAAAGTAGCTAACCGCTAATTAACTAATGCTAACTGAAGCTGCCTTTCAATTCAATTCAATTCAATTTTATTTATATAGCGCCATTTCATAACAAAAGTTATCTCATGACACTTTTCATACAGAGCCGGTCTAGACCGTACTCTTCATAGTATTATTTACAGAGACCAACATGTCCACCATTAGCAAGCACTTGGTGGCGAGGAAAAACTTCCTTTAACAAGCAGAAACCTCGAGCAGACCCAAGCTCATCCTCCACCGCGACCCGTTGGGTTAATGATAGAGAGGGGCAGATAGAGAGGGGGGGGTCAGTAATGTCAGTAATAATATATGTAGTGGACGTCATGCAGGACCACAGCAGCAGCCACGATCCAAGAGAACCTGATGGACGACAGAGCACAGAAACTCCAGGGAAGAAGTTTAGTTAGTAACATGCATTAATGAGACATGAATGTTTACAGATGAAGATGGTAGATGGAGAGAGAGAGAGAGAAAGTTTGAGTAAAGTTTTCAGTAAAGCAGACATGACTACATCTTCAACCAATACCGTGCCTGACTGGCCTTTAGCAGAGAACAGAACTGGGCTCAGCAGCCAGACCAGACCGGGTTTGAGCACAGCCTTCAAGGGCGCTTTTACACCAGCGCAGTTTGGTCCACTCAGATCGTCCGGTTCGTTTGGGAAGGTGTGAAAGCTCATTCAAACTCTGGTGCGGACCAAACAAGCAAACTCTGGTCCGCCTAAAAACATGGGTCTTGGTCCGCTTGCAGGTGAACAGTGTGGTTCGCTTACAGTGGGAAAGCAAACAGACTATCCAGTGAACCAAAGATCAGAAAGCCAATCGATGAATTGGGTTTTCTTCTTCCTGGTGCTTTTTTTTTTATTCTAGTAGGTGCTTGTTTTGGGCAATACTATGAGCAGCTGTTGTAACTGCATGACGTTGTCCAGGCGGTTTGGTCCGCTTTCAAAGAGCAGTGTGAAGTGACCAACAACAATGAAGGTGTGAAATCTTTCGGCATTCCCTGCCCAATCAAACTGAGTCCCGCGGGCTATCCTGGTGTGAAAGCAACATGAGATCAACCGGGAATAACGTTATACTACTGAGGTGATTTATGGACTTTATGATGAAAAGAATGCTAATGATGAACCACTAACCATCTTTATATTCAACTGACTCAACTGACCTGAACTGACCCAGCAAGAAAACCACCTCAGTAAGCTACTGCATTCCCCGCCAGACTAGCCAACCACTGCTTTTGGAGGTTGTGTCCAGCCGAGTTCACCAGAAGGTAGACGCTGACACTAGCTCATAGCCCTAGCTGCAGGGCATAGCAGTGAGGGTGTAACACATACTCACTATTTGCTGCTTGTAAATGCCAATTAATATCCACAACAAGTCCCTTCGTATCTGTTTTCACAGTCAAAATGAGTAAGAATACAGCACCTGCTTCATGGGGTAAGTAGTGTGTTTACGATCTGATTACTTGAGGTGAATTTTAATTCAGGGCTGGTGGAATGGTTAACAAAAAAGCTTGCATTGTTACCTTGGTAACAGGTCAACCACCCATCAGCAGCCTTTGTCACGGTGACACACAGAGGACAGAAGAGAAATCAGTGGGAGAAAATGTCAGGGTAGGTAATGAAGGAAATTTAAGAGGAGAATGAAAGATGACAGGTGTAATCAAGAAAGAGAGGTGGAGAAATGGAGGGAGAGGGGAAAAAGAGACTAGTTGAGAGGAGAGGTGAGAGGAGTGAGAGAAAGAGAAGAACAAGCCGAGGAGAGAGGAGATAACAAGAGGGAAAGGAGTGTGTGATGGTAAAAATGGGAGACAGGCTTTTCAGTCCTCCTACAAGCCCATCACTCTCACACACACACACACACACACACACACACACACACACACACACATACTCACACAACCACAGAAGCTTAGCATTTTTCTGAGGACCCATTTATTGTGATCTGCTCTCACATAATGCCACATCTCTCTCTCTCTCTCTCTCTCTCTCTCTCTCTCTCTCTCTCTCTCTCTCTCTCTCTCTCTCTCTCTCTCTCTCTCTCTCTTCCCTCCCATCTCCATCTACAAACATCTAATCATGTCGCTCGCTTCATCATACCCCTCATGTCTCCCATTCTCTCTCTCTCTCTCTCTCTCTCCTCTCTCTCTCTCTCTCTCTCTCTCTCTCTCTCTCTCTATGAGAAAGATCATCATTCCCCGTCTTGCTCTCTTCTCCTCAGGCTCTGTCTGTCTAGAACACCCCGACCCCCTCCATCTCTCTCTCTCTCTCTCTCTCTCTCTCTCTCTCTCCCTCTCTCTCCTGTGCTACCTCATAGACTCTGTTGTTCATTTCCACTGTGCAGCCTGAAGCCAGTTATAACCACTCTGCGGTTGCTCGTTCCTTCACACATGGGTGGTAGTTTGACAATCCCAGACTCAAGATCTGTGCTTGAAATGGGTGCTCAGTACTGACAAGGCTGACTAGTACCTGCACTTCTTAATATGTACTGCTCACTGCTGGTGAACGCAGATATGGGAGTATACTTTTTTTTTTGTCCACCTCTCCAGTGTAGGAACTGACCTTTTTCTATCACAGTTCAAGGACAAGGACCCAAATGCAGAATCAGAACTCTGCAGGCTGAACTAGTGTAAAGATTTATTTAGCTCAAGTAACTGTACAGAAGCTTATGGTTTGTAAGACAGGCTCAATTCAAAATTAGGAAAGGCAGGCAAATCAACCTGTAAAGGAGCAGAGGAAATCCAAAGTCCAGAAGGCAGGCAACACAATAACAATCCAGATAGCACTGGGAGACAACATCATGGCGGTCCTTCCTCTGCCGCCTACTAGCAAATCTAAAAGTAGACAAAGATGAGGATTATTAGTGGAGCTGAGGCCGGCTGAATGATGCCTGTTTGCATAAATGAACCACCTGTAACAACACCTGCCTGTCAATCAAAGCCCCCACGTTCTTAACAGGTGAGTTGTATATAAATTCACCCTCAGTACAGTTGTCATGAACAGGGAAATTAGCTACAGAGACCAAAACTGTTTTTTGTACCAGGCTGTAAACATGTTTATTTCTGCTGTGAAGTTGGACATTTGAACATGGGGACTTATGGAGACTGACTCACTTCCAGTCTCACACTGGATCTCCTAAAGTGGACAGACAATCAAGCAAGTACTGGCAGTAAACACAACAAGAAGTAAAGTTACAGACATATGGAGAGGCGAGAATTACAAAATAAAACAGGGAACAGGAAACCCAAAATCACAACAGATTCACCACAAATCACATCCAGTTTACACAGTTCCTCTCTTTGATGGATTTTATGTCCTGTCGGCCCCTAGTGTTAAGAAAAGGTATGCTTGAAACAAAGATAGACTTGCCTTAGATAGTTTTAATTAATGCATTCAAGTTAATAGGCACAGGCATGTACGTAGAGGTAGTATGTGTGATAGGACTAATTTGCCATGGATTCTGGGTAAATTAAGACTTTTTCAAACAGAGCAATCCCATTTATTTTACAGGGAAAATACGTACATAAGAGTACAAAAAATTTCCAGTTGCATAAAATTTGAACACAGTGTTGACCTGCAGCAGAGCTGAGCGGGTGTGGCTTCTTAATAAGGCAAGGCTCATACAGTCCCTTTCACATAGCCCTGAATTTATCTAGACATTACCCTGAGGAGCTGCATAATCAGGTCTGGACAGTGTCCTTATAGTTGTAGGGGTATACGTTTGAATCACGATTCTTACTGACCCAGGATTAACATCTGTAGTCCCCATTAACCCGGATCCTTACTGTCCTAAACCTACCTAACACCAGGGCCACATATACAGGTTAAAACAAAAATTGTGTCATTCACTACTCTCCTTTTAACCTGTACAATCTCATTACAACATGTCCCGCACCTAAAAAGCGGCCAGGAATTCCGCTATTATCGTGGACAATAAGCAGTCGTTAGCTTTGGGAGTCAAGACTCAGATGAGCTGACAGCAGATTAACTTAACTTCCTTCAAACTTGTTTTTGTGTAGCTGAGGCTAATAGCTCATAGGCTAAAAACAACGTTAGAGTACAGTACATTAGTAGTAGTTAATACACTCTGGATGCTAAGCTAATGTAGCCTAAATAATGTGAGAGGAGCATTTTAATTGAAGCATTATGTGTTAGCAGTTAGCATAATCGGTCGTCAATGATTATGGGCTCATTATCGCCACATTTCTATTATGTGGCATTTACTGTATTTATAGTTGAAGGAGTGATGCTGACTGTGAGTTATGAGACTATATTACTGTATTTGTGCCTCATACTTAATGGATTTCTTAATAAGATGAAAATGCAAAGTTTTATTTCCTGCATCACAATTTCAAATGCACAAACAGTGGACTGCCCTCGATGTAGAATAGCTTTAAAATATGAATTTATTAAGGCTATTTGCAGTCTAAGATAGTGTGGCTTTCACTGGTAGAATTTATACGCTTATGGACATATTGACTTAAGTGACTCAAAGGACTAAGGACTAAGATCCGGATCTGTTTAGTGAGTGACTCAGAAAGATTTTCTATATAGTTGCCCGTTCATGTGAGAAAACTGCTTAACTGGTTAAACTGTGCCCTCTTAAAATTCCCTTCCCAGTTCTTGCTCCACAATGTTAAGAAACCACTAATTATGAGCCATGGCTTAAATTTTTTTGTCATTTGGAGCCACTAGTCACTGGTGTCACTGATTGTTACCATGGAAACACTGGTCAGCAGGTGTCACTGATTGTTACCGTTGACGAAGAAAAAGAACAAGCCCAGTCTCTGAAGGAGACAGACGCCTGGATTGACTTCTTGATTCTATCAGACAGACTACGTGACAGCATGTTGACCTTAGGAGAGGACCTGGTCTCATATGATCTGTATAATTATTATGATTGCCATTCCACCTGCTGCAAACAAACAATATCTGAACCAAACTGTCATAACAAAGACTGGCAAAAATGTGAAACATGAAAATGCCAATAAATTATTTATTTATTGTACTAAAGAAAATTAACCGAGAGGTAAACTTGGATGTGAGGTGTGTTAGTGACAGAAGTTATGGATGTGTGTATAGTGTGTAGTGTAGTGTGAAGTGTAGTGAGGCATAAAATGAAACAAAAAGTAAGAACGGCAAAGTGGCTGCAGGCACTGGCAGCGAAGAGGTTTTAGGTCCTATGGTGCACTGAGCCCAGGTGCTCCAGATGACACTGCAATCAAATTGATACAGTAAGTGATGCAGAACACACACACACACACACACACACACTTAGTTTCAGGGTTACCATAGGGGGTGGTGTGGCTTTTCAGACATAAAATAAGTCTTTATTTATTATTGAGTGTGAGTGTGTTTTGACACTTCTTCAATTTTCGAAGCAATAATATCTCTGTTAGTGATCTATTCAATAGTATCTAAGGTATCAAAGTTGTAATAAAACAGATACAATCAAAAACGACACCATCCGCGATTGATTAACTAGTGAACAACCTCCACCTGTCCTCTAAAATCATTAACTAACTATATACTGCAATGGAGATATGGTAGAAAGTTTGGGGAAGAAGTTTAGTTAGTAACATGCATAAGAGAGTAACATGCATGAGAGAGAGAGAGAGAGAGAGAGAGAGAGAGAGAGAGAGAGAGAGAGAGAGAGAGAGAGAAGGAGAGAGTTTTCAGCAAAGGGAGATGTGTCTGCATCTTCAACCAATACCGTGCCTGACTAGGCAAAACCCTGAAAGAGACAGACACAGACTGAGACAGACAGAGAGAGAGAGAGAGAAAGAGGAGGGCAGTCTAATCTTATAACAGCATAACTAAGGGATGACCTGAGCCAGCCCTAACTATAAGCTCTATCAAAAAGGAAAGTCTTGAGTCTACTCTTAAAAGTGTTGACCGTGTCTGCCTCCTGAACCCAGAAAGGTAGTTTGTTCCACAGAAGAGGAGCCTGATAGCTGAAAGCTCTGGCTCTCAATCTACTTTTGGAAACTATAGGAACCACAAGGAACCCAGCGTCCTGAGAGCGCAGTGTTCTAGAAGGGTAGTAAGGTATTATGAGCTCTTTTAGATATGATGGTGCCTGACCATGAAGAGATTTGTAAGTATGGAGAAGAATTTAAATTCTATTCTAGATTTAACAGGGAGCCAATGCAAGGAAGCCAAAATGGGAGCGATGTGATCTCTAAAGAAGTATCAAGTATTGTTTTTTAATCCTAGTGCTGTATAGAGACATTCTGGTATCGTGACAACCTTTCAATAAAAACGTCAAAAAAAGTCAAAATGATGACTGGCCCAATGCTACAAACAAGTCTTAAACCTGTTGTGGACATACAAACAAAAAAGTGATGGCAGTATGAACTGATAAAAGCATTATGTAAACAGAAATATATAGCATGTCCAGCTAAGACATGTGTTGACCATGGCAAAAGCCTGTAAACACAGGAAGTATGAACAGAGGGGTTCAACAGATGCTCTGATAGATTTTTCATATTAAGTGGATCAATAAGATGACACAGTAATCCTGTGGAGTTTGGACCACTGATATGGATCGACCATCTGGGAAGCACATTACATGACGTGTTTCACACAAGCGGCAACCTCTGCTTGAGGCTGACTGCAAAACAGTCTCCATAAGTCCCCATGTTCAAATGTCCAACTTCACAGCAGAAATAAACATGTTTACAGCCTGGTACAAAAAACAGTTTTGGTCTCTGTCGCTAATTTCCCCGTTCATGACAACTGTACTGAGGGTGAATTTATATACAACTCACCTGTTCAAATTATATTAAGGCTTATAGTTATGCAGAATTAAGAGCATGGCCAGGTGTATGCATTACTCTGTCAGTCAAGTCAGGAAGCCATGATGCGGCAGCCTGTGCCATGTTTGAGCTTGAAAATGGCTCTTCAGAAACCTGGGGGTTACATCACACATACACTGTCCATTCTTTGTACTGTCATTGGTTTCACACTATCCTGGAGAAGTTGTCAGTTAAGAAAATAACCTGTTAAACCTTAAAACAGCTCTGATTGTGTCCATGCTTGTTGCCATTTTTGGGGCAAGATTCTTTATAGATGTAGCTTTCAATTAACATCTGGGGGAAAAATCAGGCTGTATAGAATGTATAGAATAGCTATATGCTGGAGCACCAGTGTGTAGAAAGCTGTGATGCAGATTAGTCAGTGTTAGCATCCTGACCTATTGGTGGCCGAAGTAGCTCAGGCTGTAGGGACTTTGACTGGGAATCTGGAGAGCTGCCAGATCACCCTCTGGGCACTGCAGAGGTGCCCTTTAGCAAGGCACAGAACTTCTAACTGGACCTAGGGCACTAGACCTAGGGTACTATGTGGCAGTCCATCACTCCACCATCTATATATATAATATGAAAACAACGTTCCCCATCAAGGAATTTTATTTCTTAAAGCAGGTTAGGACGTATCAGACATAGGAGAGATAACACTCATCTTTATATCATGTTTAATAATCAAGACAAGGATAAAATATATCTAACAGAACCAGGTATTAATGTTGGATTTTTTCTAATGACACACACACACTCATTAAGTCACCGAAATCAACATTTATCAACATTAGAGCTGTGTGCTGGCTCTAGCCACTGCAGAGCTGCAACATTTCCAGGCTTTGTCAAGATTATTTCTTTACACTTGGCTTCACTTCCTAACACTCCCACTGCGCGCGCACACACACACACACACACACACACACACACACACACAAAGCTTCATCCAGCCCCGCCGGCTACCTCTCTCCTCTCTTCCCTCCTTTCTTTCTGTCTGTCTCCATCTTTATTCCCCCCTTTGCTCCTCTTCTGTTTCATTCCCCTTCCTCCTCCTCTGTCACCATGACTGCTTTTACAAACCTTGATGAGCTGCACACACACACACACACACACACACACACACACACACACACACACACACATGAATACAGTAAGCAGAGGCAGATATAATGGCTGAATAAAAGGGAGGGAGAGGTGGACTGTGCTTGGTCGGTGGGTTGGCACAGATACAGCAAATGTAGAGTAGGCCAATCTGACAGGAGTGTATGTGCACACACACACACACACACACACACACACACACACACACAGTGAGTATTGTGTGCATCCAAGAGGAATGGTGTGTGTACAAATGTATGCATGTGTGTGTGTCGTGCATGCCTGTCAGCTTTATGGAAGGATATTTGTGTGTTTGTTGTGTATGTATGTGTGTTTGTTGTGTATGTATTTGTGTATGTTTGTGTGTTTGTGTGTATGTTGTGGGCCACGCTTGACTGAAGAGAAGAAAGGGCTAAGCTCTGAGACAGAAACGATAAGAGCAAAGCTGATAAAAAAAAGAAGAGAAGGAGAAAGAAGACGTGTGAGGGAGGAAACGAGGGATGAAAAGGAAACGCATATGAGGAAAGAAGGAAAGGAAGCTTTGTCACTGTGTGTGTGTGTGTGTGTGTGTGTATGTGTGCGCATGTGTGCGTGTGTGTGAGGTAAAGACTGCTACCTAACAGCTCATTATCATGCAGACTGTCGACTGGTGTATAGCTCTGCTGCCCTCAGTGTTTCATACACAAACACAAACTTCAACATGCACACATACAAACACACACATGCGCACACACACACACACACACACACACACACACACACACAGGGAAGTGAATTTGCAGACAGAGCTTCAGATACACACACATAAGTTGAGGCTAGCAGCGGGTGAGCGAACACTGTGAGGAGAGGATTCTGGCTGAAAATCTGCCTAATTTTAATCTCTCTCTCTCTCTCTCTCTCTCTCTTTCTTTCTCTCTCACCTGCACACGCACACCAACACCGACACACACACACACCTGCAGTTCAGACCTGCTGAGGTTCACCATGGCAACGAGCAGAGGTACCACTCTCCGCTGTTTGGGAATAATTTTCTCAGTGGAAAGATTACAGGAACATTTTGGGAATCTTTTCAGTCTGTCAGCAGAGTCATAGGTTTGATTCCCCGTGAACCTTCTATGCAAGAGTCTTTGAGAAAAGGAGTGAAGTTTGCCAGGGTGGACTGATTCTTTAATGCCTCATGTATATCAGGCAGGGTGCATATATGACTGTCCGTGTGGATGTGGGTGGATTCATGTTGTCTGCTCTCATGAGTTTTCAAGGTGAGACAGCAGAGACAGGACGGGATGCTGGAGGACATGACTGACTGACTGAAGGTGTCAGAGTTTGGGGATACATGAGTTCATCAACAGGAAGTTCCACGCAAATGCTAAAAGTAGACAGATGAACACCTACAATATCTAGACTAGATTCATTTGAGATGCACATATCCAGGCCTCATTTTCCAAAAGCATAGGTGTTTCCCAAATGTATCGCAACTGAAGACGCTCTCAATGACCCACTGCAGGACGCATAAGAAGCACTGTTGACTCCACCAACTTTAAAAAGCTCTAAAGCCAGTGCTATTGCTGTGTCTGCAGAGATCAACACATCATGTAGAATATGTTCTATCCTTTCATATTACGCTCCATCATTTATCTTGTGTCACAAATCACAATTTTGTATAGTTTGCATTGTAGAAGTTCTCACAGCACAGGTACGGGCTGCAGAGAATTTGCATGGAGTGGAGAGTGAACATAGTTCAGGACTCCAACCAGCCAATACACAACGAGGAGTTCCTAAAACAGGGACTACTTCTGTCACATGTCCGACAGAAGCCATAAACCATGGTATATTGATAACTATAACTGAGTGGTCACTAAAACTCTAAAACTCAAGAAGTCTCCAATGAAATCATGTCAAACAGTACAGAGAGAGTCTATTTAGATACTTTATCTCATGGGAAATTCAAGATGTCTACAGGCGAGAGCCACAAAAGTACCATCGAGTGCTTAAAACCATCCATCATATGACAAAGAATCATGAAGATCAAAGACGACAATGGCTGCTGCTGCAACTTACCTCTCAGGGACTGCAGTAAGTGTGAAATGTAATAAATAATATGCATTTTATTAGATATTATTTAGATAAGATAAAATAAGACTAGAAAAATTGCATTTCCTGCTGAAAGTGCAGTGTGCATGCCCTCTGCTGAAACACCCAACGCATCTGTACAAAAAGATAGAGTTTTAGGATATTTTGAATTATTGTATGAATTTGTAGAAAATTGTTGGGAATTTCAAAATGGTACAAAGGGCAAATTTGGTTATTAGAAAAAAGAAGAGGATATTATTAAAGTTAACAAATAAAAATGAATAATTCAAGTTAATAATAACAGGGACATATAATAACCAAAATATGCTTCAGTCTCAAAATTAGTTCACAAAGTGAACAGTAAAGGAGTGAATCCGAGCTTCATTCACTCTGTACAACATTAAAGAGTGCAGCATGTGTGTACACAAACATTTATTAAGAAGAAAATAAAACATGGATAAACAATATGACCTTATCAACATGTGCCAATATGTGTGTGTGTGTGTGTGTGTGTGTGTGTGTGTGTGTGTGTGTGTGTGTGTGTGTGTGAAACGCGCACTAGAAAGAATGTGTGTCCCTCTTATCTACACGTGCACATGCATGAAACATGTCTGCCCAGAGACAAAGGAGGATGTGAAGCGGGAGGTTTGAACAAGCACACCTGAGCACAGTGACTGTATTTATCACACAGTAACACAGCAGTTGAACAGTGGTTCATCTACCATCTACCACTGGACCACTAGCTGATAAAATACAGCTGTACTGATCTCATCAAATATGATAGCACAGATCACAACATGAACAGAATAAAAACACACGTATGTAACTAAAGAAATACACACACACAGTTTCGTACTAGTTTCGTACTAGTCGTGTTAAGCTATGTAAAGCTAAATGCCCAGTACGTTACCGCTCCATGAAGAAAAGAGTTGTGTTGATTTGAAGTATATGCTATATTTTTTGGGGTCCTCTCACCACTGTGGGCCGCATTCATGGACAAAATAGTGCGGAAGATGAAAAAGAAAAAAAAGAAACACGAGGCACCTATGGGGAGTAGTGTGTAGCGTGTGTGTAGTGTGTGTGTAGCTCACGAGGCACTAGAATAAAAATAAAGATTTCAATAACAATAGTGTGCCCTCTGGGCATCTACACTAATAAACCTAAACTAACTCAACGCTAGTTACTAGTTTGATAAGTGAAGCAGAATGGATGAATTTGAGACAGTAACAAGGCCTCGAGCTCGAGATCCTACAGCTACTTCTTCCAACTCTGCTGAGGCCACAGATTCTGGCGTTGCCTCCACAGGGGCAGAGGATAAATACAAAAGAGAGAGAAGACCTGTACATATCAGACCCTCCAGGAATTCCTGATGTTGCCATTTGCTTTACAGCACCCTCCCGCCTGGACCTCACTGCTTCCCAGGGCCGTGGACTTATTGCTCGCTGTGCCCTCTCCAGGGCTCGCCCCCGGGGACGGGGCCCCCTCGCCCCTGGTGTGACTGTCGAATCGCAACTTTCACTTCCTCCCGCAACAAAAATGTAAAAAGCACCACAGTACCTAAAATTTAGATTTACTTTCAGCGAAACCAAAGGAGTGAATGGCAGGTGTGCGTTGATTGTGTGGCGATACTCTCAAATGTAAACATGAAGCCACTGTTACAGACTGCAGCCAGATCAAAGCCACATACAGTCTAATAACCCACTAAATAAATAGGTTAATAAGGTGAAATAAAAGGTAAATAAAGTATATAATATAATATAATATAATATAATATAATATAATATAATATAATATAATACAATACAATTAGTGCTGTCATTTTAACGCGTTAATTCGATTAATTAATTACGCCGCATTTTAATGCGTTAAAAAAATTAACGCAATTAATTATGACGTATTAACGGTGGCGAGCCAATGCTTGCGCATTTGAATTTTGGCCCATTGAAGGACCCGTAGGCCGTGCTACATCACCTGCGCTGGCAAATTAACAAGGCAGCAGTGGTCAAAAACAACAGACATGGACAAGACTCAGGAGGATGAGACAGTCGGGCCACTGAACGGCAAGTTCTTATACAAAAATAAAAGAGATAAAGAAGAGTTGTTGGCAGTGTCCTGCCATGTCGCCCTAACTGGCGATCACTGGACTTCAGTGAGCAATCACAATTACTTAGGAGTCACAGCACACCTAATAGATAGTGAGTGGAAACTGAAGTCTTTTGCTTTAACTGTGCGCAAAACGGTGACCCGCCATTATGCCGATGCGTGCGCTGAGCAGTTCGATGCTGTGACCAAGGAATGGCAAATCGAAAAAAAAGTGACAACCATCGGGACCGATAGTGCTAGAAATATGGTCGCAGCAGCACGCCAGCTGCCCTTCGAGCACGTCCCGTGTGCTGCACATATACTCCAAAGAACGATCACAGTCTCTCTTGAGGAGAGCAGCTTTGACACCGCCCTGGCAAAGTGTCGAAAAATAGTCGGGCACTTCAAACACAGCCCCGCCAGTACGGAAGAACTGCACCAGCAGCAGACTGCCCTCGGACAAGCCAGAGAGCCCCTGGCTCAAGACGTTTCCACAAGGTGAGACTGTTGATTACCTATTGTGTGTGTGTGTGTGTGTGTGTGTGTGTGTGTGTGTGTGTGTGTGTGTGTGTGTGTGTGTGTTTGTGTTTGGTTCAGTGCAACTACTGTATGTACAACATACTGCTCAAAACTTAGAGCCGCCTGCACAACTAATGCTATTTTTTTGTTTTACTTCATTGAAAGATGGAATTCAACGCTCTCAATGATCTCACGGTACTTGCGGAACCAGGAGGCTGTGAATGCCACTTTGGCCCAACAGAGGCATAACCTGGCCACACTGACCAACCTAGAGTGTGAAAAACTCCAGAAGCTGGAGGTTGTTCTCGAACCCTGCAAGTATGTCCCTCTCTCAAGCACACTCACTCACTCATACACACACACTTCCCCTCTCTCTCCCCCTTTCATGCACTAACCTCCATCTCTCTATCACACCTTTCTACTTGCCCAATAAAGTGAGTTCATCATTGCCATATTTTTGTTCCACTGCAGATACGTGACTGAGCTTCTTGGAGGTGACAGCTATGTGTCATGCTCTGTGGTGCTCCCCGCAATCTGCCATCTCAACCGTGTCATGGAGCCCACTGATGAGGATCCGGGCTACATGATAAAGTTCAAAACCGCCTTTTTGAAGGACCTGGATGCACGCAAAGCCAATATCAATATCAGATGGCTGAAGGTGGCTACAGCCCTTGACCCACGATTCAAGGACTTGAAGAGCCTACACAAGAATGAAAGGGATGAGGTATGTGTGTGACTGAGAAGACCAGTGTTCTGCAAGTGCTTTGTTTAGAAAGTCCTATGCAACAAATTAATTTTTCCTCTGTTAAGGTGTGGACCTGGATTGAGGAGATGCTGCGACAGTCAGAAGCAGGACTTGCTCCTCCTCAACCCACAGAGGACGAGCCAGCAGCAAAGAAGAGCTTCCTCCTGCTGTGTTCTTCAGACTCCGACTCTGACAAGGAGGAGCTGGGGCCTCTAGCCCGCTACAAAGCTGAGCCGTGCATTAGAATGCATGAGTGTCCACTGGAGTGGTGGGCAGCTCACGCAGGAGCCTATGGACAACTGTCCTCTCTTGCTCGCAAGTACCTGGCTACTCCTGCAACGTCAGTGCCATGCGAGGGGCTCTTTTCACTCGCAGGTAACATCATACAAAAGAAGAGGGCAGCCTTACATTCAGACAATGTAAACAAGCTTGTCTGTCTGAGCAACTGGCTGAAGAAGACATAATGTTGTCTGTTGTTAGATCCTGTGGGTGTTTGATTTCAGAGATTTTATTTATTTAACTTTATTGTTGTTTGTTTTACATTTCTGAAGACAGCTTTATTTTATTTAACTATATTGCTGTATTTGTTTTACTTTTTTAAATAATGCACCTGGCCTCATGAGGCACAGTTCACCAATAATAAATTGGATTTAAAATCTTCTCTTCTTACTGTATTCAATTGATTAGTCATACAGTACAATTTTTTAATATCCTAGAATTCAAATTCTTTATCAGGAGACCTTTAGCAGATATGACATTAAAATGCGATTAATTCGATTAATTAATTACAAAATCCTGTAATTAATTCGATTAATTTTTTTAATCGACTGACAGCACTAAATACAATACAATACAATACAATATAATATAAAAGTTATTATAAACCAGACTGGGGTCCCTGTTTTGTTCTATTCATCCAAGAGGTCCTTTGACTAAAAAAGGTTCATGAAATGTTGTATTCTTCTTATTACAAAACAAGACACAAACTAAATGTTAGATTATTTATAATCATACACTATCAAGCTTAAACAATGATAGTGTATAAGCATCTTCACTCGGAGGCTGTCATTAGAAACACACTGCTGATGTGGATTGATGTGGAGAAAAGAAAACAGGGTTTTCCTCAGAAGTAACACGGCTGCCACTTTGTATTCTGAGAACACATGCTGCAGACACTTTACCTGATCGGCACGTTCCATTCAGGCTCGGCCCAGCTGTAAGTGTTCAGGCCTGTGTGGCTGACAGTACAGCTGCAGCTGTAGAGGAGGGACGTTGGGAGTCCAGCAGAGCAGCTGACCAACCGACCATGATGTAATTATAATGAACAGGGAGAACTGGAACAACTGGGAAGATGTACCTCAGTAAAGTCTGTGGTGGAATTAAATGAGTGAGAGAGAGAGAGAAAGAGAGAGAGACACAGAGAGAAAGAGAGAGAGAGAGAGATAGAGAGAGAGAGAGAGAGAGAAAGAGAGAGAGAGAGGAGTGTGTGTGTGTGTGTGTGTGTGTGTGTGTGTGTGTGTGTGTGTGTGTGTGTGTGTGTGTGTACTTGGAAAATGGTGTGTGCATATGATTTGCATACCTCTGATGTCGTCCTGTTTCAACTGGCTTCAACACTCTGGGCCCTAAGGTGAAATCACACACACACACACACACACACACACACACACACACACACACACTGAAGTGCACATATTGGTGTAGGACTACACACTGAATGCTCAGAAGCCCAGACACTCAGCACTGATGTGGACTGTCAGCTCATTAGAGAACATGTATGTGACTCATTCTCACCCAATCAGAGCACGTTGAGCCCCGGAGACTAGATTCCCTGATTTAACCCTCTATTCACTGCCACTGTGAGTACAGCAGGCTTAATATAAATCCCACTTGATATCAACTGTGATATTTCTGTCCATGTTAGTCTCTACCATCATGCTATTCACTGTGTTAACTTCTACGGAGTGTAGAGCAGGTTTAGATTCCAGGGCTGACAACATTTACAAAGATCCAGGATGAAGTATGTGAGTAAGAGTCACAGGAAAGCAGCAATGTGTAAGATGGGGCCAGAATTATTCTTCATAAATGCTTAAACAATCATTGTGTGATATTTCTATCATAAAATAACAGGTTTTAAATCATTTTCTCTGCACCTTGTATGTCTGTTCTAAGCTTGGATCACCCATACAATGAAAACAGCACAGAAACACAACATACACTATCAACTATTGAAACTGGATCATATTTTATGAAAATGTTTTGGTTTTCCCTCTGGTGTCCTCCAGCTGCTCCTCCTCAACTCTCTGTGATTTACAGAGTTTATGATGGACAGTGAAGTAAACTGCTGCCAACTGTAGCTGCTGTTAGTTCATGTTAGCTTACTTAGTCAAGCTACCTGGACTGTGAGCTCAGAGCATCTGTGAGCTTAGGCAGTGTTAGCGTTTGTACAACAGGGAAGAAGAGGCTTTCAGGGAATGCAGATGGGAGGCTGAGCTGTTGTCTTGCCAGAACCAAAGCAGGGCAACATAATCATGCAGAGGCAAAAAGACTGAAGAGGACGATGACGGAAGAAGCTAAGAAGAGAAAATGAGAGAGTGCGTGAACAAGAAGCCGCCCGTCTCTTTCTAGGCCACATTAAAATACAGTCTTTGAGCCATTTAATGCAGCTGTCACTCGGTCTCTGCAGCAGGTTCTCACACACACACACACACACACACACACACACACACACACACACACACACACACACACACACACACACAGCTTGCAGAAAAACAAAGCCTTTCTTCCAGTCAATATAGTTGTCATTTATCACCCACGCACGCACAGAGCCGCACTTAGACAGCACTTTTATCCAAAACACAGTTTTTCTCTCATTCACCCATTGTTGCTAACACCTAAACTACCATACCACATTTGTCTAGGAGCCCGAGGACACTTGTGGACAGACAAGGCTGTGAAATTGAAAGTTTGGATAAGTGGACGACCGTCCTGCCTCCTCAATCACATCCCCAATATTTAGTAGTGCTTTCATCTATTGTAGAACCAACCAGCAACCTCTGTGGCTCTGAAGTGAAGCCAATATTACAGTTTTTTCCCCAGTTGCTAACACACTGAAATGTCATGGATAGCACAAATATTTAAACTGACACACAGGGAGCAAAACCTCATCTCAAATCTCCAAAACTTTAAACACATTTTCTGCTTTACACACATTTTGCAATTGGAAATGTCTTTTTAAGTGTACTGAACGTGGTTCTCTGCATAAGACACAACAATCTGACAGAAAGTCACATGTTTGCAATTTCAAAACACGCCATTTAAAATGACACTACATGAGCTCATTGGCCACTATATGTGTCATTTTTTCTGCAAATTTTTTCTGCAATTGTATTTTTTTATCTTACTGTTTTGTGAGCATATTTTTATTTTATATTTATATATCTGCTGTGCATATATTGCACTGACTTGTTTGGGGAAAAATAAATAAATAAATATTTCAATAGCACGTGTGTGTATCTGCAAATATTTCTGTGCATGTGAACAATCTGAAGAATTCTCTACAGTTTGAACTATGTTAGTATGATGGCAAAGCATACTAAAGATGAGAGTGCTTTTCATTATGCCCAACAGTGTGTAGCTGGTTAGACAGAAATCAGTAATACCAATGAAGTGTGTGCCATCTGGTGCAAAAGTTTGATTTTGGTTGCAGTGCTTCATTTTGCAGGATATATGAGGTATTTTACAGTTTGGGTGTGGGGTTTGGTGAATTGTGTTAGTGTTTTGATAAAACCAGCCTAGTTTGCAAAATTGTGTTTAAACAAATAGAAAAAAACTGTAAGTACCAAAAACTGCAGTTCTTTCACTTCAGGCTGGCCAAAGAACAGGCCTACTTCCATGTTTTATACAGTCTGTGTAGCACAGACCTATAATGCTATACCTATAATCAGTAACCACACCACGAAAACACACAATTCATCGACTGGCAGGCACTTCCTATATTTCATTCAGAATAATAGTTTAACTTGAGACATATAAACCTCACTCCACACACACACACACACACACACACTGTCTGTTATCAGGTCTGAGTCAGCCTGTGAATCAGTGTGTGTCCTCGCGTGCCTGGCAGAGCTGCCCACACTATCTGGCTCTGCGGTTATTCTGTTGTCTTGCCAAGCCGGAAATTGGCAAAAAAAACAAACCTCTACATATTCATTCTAATGTTTCACTTTGCGATAACGGTTTCATATTTCACTCCTTCAGCTGCTACTCGGTTATCAACAACACAAACTCACACATCATCATCACTTAGACTCGTTAAGGCCTCACAGAGGTCTGAAAAAAAACATATGATTATCTTATAAAACGTCCTCTAACATTTTGTCCTTAGAGTTACGCTGTTTGTTTGAGGTTGAGTAAGGGTCTCTGCATGGTCCTCGTCGCGTGCATATGCAAATGCATATTACACAATCCCAACTACAACACAGACACGGCCTCTTGAAATCTGAAACACTGCAGTCCACAGTCGCACTCAATATTTATTATACTTCCTCATAATTCAGAGCTTTTTCACCATATCTCCCAGCCTGCATTCAGTGAATGGACTATAGGTGCCTAATCAATCCTGTGATAACTTTGCCCATTAAAATTCATGTGTGATGCAGTTAAACTGTGAGATGAAGTTAAAACACGCAGAGTTTACTCCAATAAATCTGCAAAGCTGCTCAGCAGAAGTGCTGCTTTTGGGCATGTTGACCTCTGAGAGAAAACAAAATCCATCATTCGTTTATTTTAACAGCTACACACACATTGTTTCCTCAGTAATGATCCCAGCAGACCAGAAGATAATGTATCAATAAACTGACTGTGTTTTTCATGTGGGGATGAGATTCATTATTAACCACATGGACAGAGAGTGGTGGTGTGTGCCTGTGCAGTAATGATCACACACACACACACACACACACACACACACACACACACACAATTAACATTTGTTTCCAGTTGTAGTCTTTTTGAATGATTTTGTGTGCAACAGTAAGTAAATGCATTAACTTCCCCCAAGGACGCGACACAAACACTGCAGCCCACCAGAAGTTAGAAAATGTCAGAATTATTAATCTTTCAGGACACACTGTATTGGATGGACATTAAATATAATCGATTGTGCAGTTACTCACCGTTTTGCCTCATTGATGTAGCATGGATGAGGGACGACAACATGTAGCCACACACATTCAGCTGAATACTTTGAAATACTTTTTGGTTTCAGTCTGGGTGTTTGCTTAACGTCCTTGTCAATGCTGCAATGAGTTTCTTTTCAGGAAGAGAGACCACTAGGGGCAGCAAACACGCCTTGAGCAGCCACTCTGTCAGAAAGGCAACAGTGGAAAAACAACTTGTGTATCTGCCAAACAAACTGTGGGCTGAGAAGATTCATTGCTTTATGTTGTTTTAATAAAGTAGAAAGTCAATAATTGGCCTTTTCTCATCAACTATGAACAACCGAGGTCTGAGCTCATGCTGCCCATGGGGCGAGTATTTTTTTTTTCTCCACACAGCAGCAGCAGGACGCAGTAAAGTCTGTTAGTTTGCTGAGGAATTGAAGGTGTGCGGCTTGTCGCCTGCAGCTCTTCATCAGCAGCTCACTGTGGCGGTTTCTGTTTGTTCCATTTTTTTCCTAATCCGCTGACCAAAAGTGTTCTACACTTGAATGCATGTGTTTGGGTCTGTAGATCCATCAGTATTTTCCATTAATTTCAGCAGGTGGGCGTCTGTTTTGGCTCCAGCAAAATCCAGATCCAACTTTTAGGAAAACGGAGGCTGACGTCACACTCCACAAGCCAAGGAGAGAAAGCTTTGGCCAAGAGACATACGATAACAATAACAGAGAGAGAGTGCCGGCCTCGATAAAGCTGTTATTAATCAGCGAAATAAAACGTTATTTCCTAAATGTTTCACAGTGGTTACATTCAGCAGGTATAGACACACCCACAGAAACACACCTCAGCTCCCCTCAACCCCCACAAACAACCCTGCCACAACTTGCCGCAACATCTGATCCTGTGTGAATGCATGCTTAATCTCTGTGACATATATATTGCATCTATGGGAGCTGCCACAGGGCGGCTTCAGCAGGAAATGTTTCATTTGCATCAGCAGAAGGGGGAAAAAATTCATCTATTTATTTTTTGACAGGGATTTGAGCATTAAAAATGTAACATGCATTATAAGTATCATATCGCATCGTGCATTTTGCATCTAAAGCTATCAGGCTGCACCAAGTCTCACACTGAGTTAAGCTGCCAAGCAGTTAAGTAGCTAATGCTGCGCCCTGAGATAAGCAGGAGTTTCCTCTTTTGGGATATAATCAATTTTTTTCCACTCATTACTTTTATGAATTGTGCAGTTAACAGAGCAAAAACAATTACATGCTGATCCACCCATGAGCTTCACATCTTACTGATGACATTGCACAGGAAGTCATTAATCTAGAGTGGTAATTAGCATATGTAAAAATATCACAGGACTATTGCAGAAAAAAATGCCAACCATAAATAAAAATCCACTAATACTACTAATACTAAAACTGTTAAGAATTGGATGACTTATTAGAATTTATTATTGTGATTATGTATTGCCCTCTTTTGGTCAGCTAATTGACATCAGTACAGATGTATTGAGGTTTGCCTAAATTCCACCAGCATGTCCAACCCTCACCCTAACACTGTACACCAAGAGAGGAAATACCCTGGAGTATGTTTATACCAACATTCCCTCCTTTAGTCAGTAAAGATACTACACCCACCCACCCCAGCAATAGCCTGTTCACCCTGCTGCTGTCTGTCAAGTCACTTCAAGACAGCCACCATCATCCCTGTACCTAAAAAGTCTACAGTCTTCTAAACAACTGCTACCCTGTGGAACTACTGCTGGAACGCTAATTCTGATGAACTGTCTTGTTAAAATGGTTCTCCAGAACATCAAAGACAACATCCTACAGAGGGTCCAGAAGATCCACAGAGGGTGCCCATCTCCACTCAGTCTCCCCATCAACACAAAATAGTCTTCATGTTGAAAATAACAACACCTACATCAGAATGCTGTTTGTTGGTTCAAGCACAGTCACTCCCATGAAACTGCAAAGTTAACAAAGTTCAGACTGGCGTTCACACCTCCTCCACTTTATTGCTGTGGGACTGTGTGCTCAGCCCCCTCCTGTTCACGCTGTACAGCCAGAACAGTAATTCCTGACACGGAGAGAACGCGTAAGTTTGTGAACGACAACATCACCGGCTGGATTCCAAATAACAACGAGCGTTCACAGCAGGAGGAAATCAACAATCTTGCTGAGTGGTGCACCGAGAACAAGCTACTGCCCCACGTCAGCAAAACCAAGGAGCAGAATTTACAACAAAAACAAGGCAAAGACAAACACTCATGTCAATGTCAGTGGAGCAGGTGAACAGTTTTAGGTGCCTGGTAATCAGCATCACAGAAAGTCACGATCATCACACAGCTCCACCCTGGTAAAGAGAGCTTCTTTCAAAGAATTCTGCCCGGAAACATTACAAACTGGCATGGGATGTGCACTTCTCAGGACAGGACAGGCTCTGCAGCAGATGATTAAAACCTCATTGGTAACCTTTTACTGAGCATCAGTGATATCAGCTAGGTGAGGTGCACAGAGCCCGAAGGATACTAAAATACCCATCCCAGTAACAGTCTGTTCACCCTGCTGCTGCCTGGCAGATATAGAAGTATCTGCAGCCGTACCACCAGACTACAGAGCAGCCACCACATCTCCACCATAAACAACATTTCATGATTTATTATTTATTTATCCATTTAGATAAGTTGGGTTATGTTCTACATGTGGAATAAAGTACCATATAAATCTATCTTGTTGTTCTTGACATTTATTTCTAATTGAACAAAACTTTCGTTTGTGTCCGAATAATGACACAGCATTCACACTAACACTGATTACTGCATGACTACTGACTCACACAATAATACCTTGCTGTGTGTGTATGTATGTATATATGTTTCTTCTCTGGCTCTTTTCTTCCTTGCTCTCTCTTTCTCTTTCTCTCACACACACACACATAAATATTCAGATCCCGTGTGTTTACAGCTTTACATTAGAGAGAGAAAACAGATAAATGGAAGATAAAGAGACATCCATATCCAAGGCATGGTCACTGTGAGGAAGAGAAGAAATTATGAGACTTTTGGACAAAAGAGACAAACAGACAGTCACTCACACACACACACACACACACACACACACTCACACTCACACTCACAGATCCCCGGAGAGTGTAGATTTAGGAGTGGCATCTCTACAACCACTGCATTGATTTTCATGTCAGCCAGTAAAATATCCTGCAGCCGTCTGTCTTCTGTGAGAATTAAGCTGCTCTGTCACCGCCAATGGTGTCATGGCCAGTTTACACATCTAACATCGAACACCTTTCAGATAGGAAATAAAACAGATTATTTTTTATTTGAAAATATTTAGTCACGACAGTTTCAGACAGTGTAACAGAGGTTCTCATCCTCTCCCTCTGTGTCTCTTCCCTCCACAGAGATTTCGCTCTACTGTTGGAGCCCTGAAGCACTATTTGCCTACTGTAGACCAGAATGAATTAAAGCTTCCCTGGTGGAGTAATTACAAACAAATATTTTGTTTACATTGAATATTTCTCACTAAAATGCACTGTGTGCTTCCTAAAGGCAAACACACCTCAGTACAGATTTGCAAAAGCTTATCGAATGTTCTGAAACCTGCATGTTGCACGTTAGCTTGTCGTGTTCAAAGCCTCATTCAGTCAAGGGCATCATTTCCACTGGGGATCTGAGGAAAGGGACATAAAGCACTCACTTTGCAAAGGTGGTGAGAGTCATATGTCTGTCCTACTGACTTTTTAATTTTTGAATCATTCCTGTGTACTCAGAGCAATAAGCATGACGAGCTGAAGTGAGCGCTGCAGCGAGGGACTATATTTGCCCTGCGTTTTGCGTTTCCCCTGCCACATACGGGTTGCCCTAACTTGTTGTTGGAAGTTGCTGGGGTGGAAGCAACCTACAAAAGAAACACCTGCAGATACTACATGAAGTAGACTATTCCCAACTGCATTTTAGATAGAAATATCTAATTATCTTTAAAAAATTAGAAAGTAAAACAGAACTCCTTGTAGTAAAGATGGACCCCTGAAACCACTTACACCATTGCTTTCAGTATAGCTAGCATTGAGCTCCATATATTCATTCTTTTCACTTTACATTGACTTAACAGGCAATCTGATGGCCAGGTCAGCATTGAACATTCAGCATTCATACAAAATGGATGACTGACTTCTGTACCAGTTTAATGACGTTTTGAACTTCGACCATCTGAAAACATGATGAACATCATTGGTGTAACCAATGGAGGGAAAACCATTGATCTCTTTCCAAAGTCTGATTACAAGGAGAAGGAGGACACGCACATCCTTATTTAGGATAACTTTCTGCTTTACACCACGTTTATTTCCATCCTATGAAAAGAATGCAAAAAACATCTATCTATCATCTAGGAACTACACATCCCTGGCTCACAAACAAATACAAGAACATTAAGTATCAAGTATCAAGATACACTGATCTATACTGAAGGTACTTAGAGTATGTGAGGGAACTGAGCTTAAGGTGTATCAGTCTTCTATGGGTGAGGGACCCATGGTCTTGAGAAGAACAGACTCAGAACACGCTGGTGAGGTTACCTATACCATCTGACCTGGGCTAAGAGCACTGAGTGACACCCCAAGCACAGCTGGAGGACAATGTTTAGGGGAAGGACTACCTTGTTTAGCCTGCTGCCAATACATCCCAAACTCAGATGGATGGATGGGTGAACAGCATGACGGCCTCTGTGGTAACTTTCCAGTCCAAAAATCCTGTCTCATTGTATCATGAAATGCTATTCAATGTTTTTTTGGCATCTGATAAACCTTAACCCTCTGATAAAGGTTTAGGGATACACAGTTATTTGCTGTGTCAGGAGAAGGTCAATATCTTTCTGTGTGCATAGTATAGAGATGGATTGTGGAAGGGATTAGCTTAGCATAAAAACTGAATCAGAGGGGACTATCCTGCCTTTGTCCAAAGTTTTCAGTGAATGCTAGCCTGGCAGCAGTGAAGACAAGACTCCATGAAGACACTGTACTTTATCCAATGTTCAACAAAAGGAGGGTCCTGCAGACTGAGGACAGAGCCATACTAGCTGCTTCCCCCTGCTTCAGGCATGAGAGTGGTATCAATAAATCTTGGTGAAAAAATACTGTATTCCCCAAAATGTCAAACTATTCTTCTAAAAATGGATGTATTACTCAAACTGGCCTTCTGACCAGCATTTGGTCACCAAAATCTGTTTTAAAGAGTGATTATTACAAAGGAAACTTAATTAGGTAGCACTACAAACACATTCATCTGAACTGATAATCTAGTACCAATTAAATACCTCAATGTAAATGTGAGTGTAACGCCTATGGGGATCAGCTCCAGTATGTCTAACACTAATAATGCAGAGGTGGCTAATGAGCTAGCCCTCCTAATCTTTATTTAAGTGCTCCCTCATTCAGCTGGCAATTGCAAGGTAATGTGTAATGTCAGCTTCATTTATCAGCCGCATGAACTGTTGAACAGTGGTGGAATAAAGTTTAGAGAAGCAGGTTTCAGGCCAAGTAAAGATTCAAGTAGGGCTGTGCAATTAATCGAATTTTGATCACCGACAAGTTCGAAGAGGCACAAGACATAAGGCTACGTTTACACATAGGTATGTTGAGAAACGAATATTTCCCTCCCTCCGTTTTCCAAAATAACATCGTGCACATAGCATCGTTTTCAAAAATTTTCGTTTACATCAACCTGCATCGCAACCACGCCATCGAGCGCCATTATAACTATGCCAAGCCTATGGGCGGCTTGCTTCCATGATCATCATCATAGCGAAAGGTAAACATTGGTCACACTTTTGGCGCATCTGCTGCCTAAAACTCGATTCGTTTTCAGAGGCGAATTCACCGTTTGCGTGTAAAAGATCGGTACAAACGAAGGGAAATGTCTCTGTGTACGATATGCAACCCATTAATACAGTCGAGGGTGAGGGTTTCAAGAAGATGCTTATTGCTTATTGATGCTTATGCTTATTATATTTATTTTGTTCTATAAATATATAGAATTTTCAGAGCAGCTGGATCCATAGTTTATTTTGGATACATTTATGTTTTTCTATGCCTTATTTAATGTTCCATAAAGTATATTTATTTTATTGATTTCATCCTTTATACATTGCAAAGTACATATTTGTAGCCAAAATGTATTTTCAATTTGAATATTTTGCATAAAGAATCAATAACAAGGTGTTTTTTGAGAGAAATGCTGAATAAATGCATTGTGAAACTCAAAATTAATCGTTTGAATAATCGTGATTTCAGTATTGACCAAAATAATCGTGATATTGATTTTTTCCATAATTGAGCAGCCCTAGATTCAAGGTTGATTTCTTCTTTTACAGTCAGAGTCAAATAATTAATTTTGTCTGTCTGTTCTCTGTCAGCTCGGTTTATTATATACTGTATATCAATATCAGGCTGGCAGATGGATCAGTCTGCAAACATAACCAACAATAACAGCTATAACTACCTTTAACATCTGTTGCAGCAGCAGAAATTATATGACTGCAGAGAGAATATTGTATAATAAGTTGGTAGAACATATCTCTTACTATTTTAAATAGTTGTGCAGTGTTTTGTCATGTAATGAGTCATCAAAAAAATGTTATCTGTTATTTCATTACTTAATTCCTGGTTTCATTTTGCCAGTACCTGTAGCCACACACCAGAAATGTTGCACACAAGCCTACTAACACCAAATAACTGCACATCCAAAACTGACATCTGGAAAAAGCTTCAAAGGTGCCAAATAACACATGAAATGTCCTTAATAGTGGTGTGGTATTTACTGCCACCCCATGATATCACAATGTGTGCACACACACACATACACACACACACACACACACACACACACACACACACACACATACCATCCCTTTTTAGCATACATTTGTATACACCACCATTACTAAAGAAAACCTGTAGTCATCAGGATCTTTCGAAAGTTTCTAAGCAGATTCATGGCCAATCATAAGTGATGGGTAGTTGAGATCATGATGCAAAACACATAGTACCTTAATATCTTCCATGTGTCACAGCCACTGCAGCTGCTTCGACTGCTGACCACGCTGGTGAGTGGCCAAAATGCAATAACTAACTTTTCAGAACATCAGCATGAACCAGTCTCTTCCTCCTTACAGTTATTTTAGCCTTATGCCTCTCCATCCACACCTCCTCTTTGATTCTACCGTGCACGCCTAGGGAGGGGAGGAGGTAGTAGCAGCAGTAGTAGCAGTGGCAGTAATGCCAAGAGCAGCAGAATACATCAACACATATTAATACAATATGACTCAATAATAAACACACACACTTTTTGATCAGGATTTGTCCTTTAACATAAAACAAATTTCGAGGACTGCATTCTTTCACTTACGTAACATCGCTAAAATCAGATGCATCGTGTCTCAAGCGGATGCAGAAAAACTAGTCCACGCATTTGTTACTTCAAGGCTGGACTATTGTAACTCTTTGTTATCAGGCTGCTCCAATAAGTCTCTTAGGACTTTGCAGTTAATTCAGAATGCTGCTGCACGTGTTCTGACAGGAACCAAGATCAGAGATCACATCTCTCCCATTTTGGCTTCCTTGCATTGGCTCCCTATTAAATCTAGAATAGAATTTAAAATTCTTCTCCTTACATACAAAGCTCTTCATGGTCAGGCACCATCGTATCTAAAAGAGCTCATAGTACCTTACTACCCCTCTAGAACACTGCGCTCTCAGGACGCTGGGTTCCTTGTGGTTCCTATAGTTTCCAAAAGTAGATTGAGAGCCAGAGCTTTCAGCTATCAGGCTCCTCTTCTGTGGAACAAACTACCATTCTGGGTTCAGGAGGCAGACACAGTCAACACTTTTAAGAGTAGACTTAAGACTTTTCTTTTTGATAGAGCTTATAGTTAGGGCTGGCTCAGGTCATCCCTTAGTTATGCTGCTGTAGGACTAAACTGCCCCCCGTTCCCTCTCTCTCTCTCTCTCTGTCTCTGTCTCTGTCTGTCACTTTCAGGGCTTGGTTGTAGTCACATCTCCCTTTACTGGAAACTCTACTTAAACCTATAGATAGAAGGTGGAGAGCTTTGGATAAATAACATTTTGAGTTTTGAGTCCAGGATAGACGACGAGCTGTGATCTCTGAACCGAGTCAGACTGATGCACACGTCAGTGTCAGATGATTATTAACCTGGATTATGATGATTTCAATCTAAAATAGTCAAATAGCTTTGATTAGGCCAATTAGACAGCCTTGTTGTTGATAGTTTAGCAGCTGAGACGGACAAGTAACAGGAGAGTGGAGGCTCTGAAGCAGACACATGTTTGTTGTTAGAATCATTTCTAGATTTTAATTTCTGGTTGTAAATGTCTCATTACAGAGTTTTAGCTTGATTTTGTGAGCTAGTTTCTAAGAATCCTTCTGAAAAAAATAATCATTTCATTTCATCAAACAGAGATGATATTATAGCTCTGTCATAATAGAGAAAACAAATCATTTTGCCATGCATCCACTAGATCACAAATAAAAGTGAGATACAGAGACAGCTGAGAGACAGCTCTCCACAGCCATATCATAAGAACAACAAATCAATAAAACAAAAAGTCATCATAACTTTCTGTTCAGAAATGGTGCTTTACTTTCCATAACCAAAAGACCTTCACTCGATAATGAACGTTCCCTGCAACAGAAAACCACCTTCTGATAACTGCAGATAATAATAAAAATAATAATAATAATAATAATAATAATAATAATAATAATAATAATAATATTAATAGAAATAACAGCAGTGCTAACAGTAGCAGCTATCTGAGCAGTGTACAGTAGTAGCTGCACTGAGAGAGGCAGCATTATAAGTTGTATTAGAAGTGTTGTATTACCTCAGTAATTGTAGTATCAACAGTAGCACAATGTGTAAGCTATGACAGCTGTGTATAGACAGATATCGGACAGCGAGGCTGAAAAATGTCATAGAGGTCACAAAATTAAGCTTTGATAAATATTCACGAGAATGCACCCAGAAAACTCTTTTCTTTTTTTTAAATACATTCCCCAAAACAAGAGAACACAATCCATAATTTATGAAACCAAAATCCAAACCTGTTTTGTAACCTCTGATGTTTCTCAGAGGTTTACTGCAACAGCCCCATAGCTGCAGCATCACAAGTGCGGAAAATGTACTGTTCTTCACCTGTCAAATCATTCTCGCCGTGTGTGTGTGTGTGTGTGTGTGTGTGTGTATGTGTGCCTGTGTGTGAGGAACCCCTCCCAGTCCCCAGACAACTGCTCCTCACTGCGGTTGCTGTAAACAGGAAATAAATAAATAAGAAAGTGTTCTTGGACAGCTTGTCTTGATGAATAATAGTTATGTTAGACAACTTAATAGGAATGTGTTCTTGCTCGAGGATTCTGTGATTCTGAAAAAGAGACCTTCAGTGTTCTTCCCTCATGAAAGGAGAGCTGGAGCTAATTCACATAAATATCATCAAATATCAAAGAACTTCAGTGATCACATGTATTGTAGCAGTCAGAAGTTCATTCATTCTAAATGGAGCTCAGTACCTGGGAGGTGTGGGTGGCAAAGGTACGTTTGATTTGTGATTTTATTGCAATGACAGCAATCTGACTGTCCAAGTGTAAATAAAGAAGAGATTTGAAACTCACCAGAGCTCTGCGTTGTTACTTTGGATAACTGACTGAGTAAATGTGCCGTCAAATTAACAGCATTTTCTTTCTTGCATATATGGGAGAGGTAGCCACTACATTAACACTGCCGCTTTCATCATGACGTTCCCAAAACAAACTACAAACAAGGACCAAGAGTTCACAGCCTCTCTGGTGGCTGTCTGACGCTGCTGTAACGCTGCACACCTGAAGTCATTAGAAGCTGTCTGCCTCGTTTCCTGTGCTAAATTGTTTTCGGCTATTTATACTCCTCATATTGAGTTTAGTGTCTCACCAAATATTATTCAAAAAATGAATCACACAATAAAACGTGATCTGTGAACCTCGTCTCCAAAAAAAAAAACAGTAAGTGTAAACTGAATCTGAATAAAATCTGTGTGACTGTGAATTTCAGTCTGGAAATTAATAGTGCAAATAAAAAATGTGGACCTCAATACAGAGAAAATGATAAATAAATAATTTAAAATAACTCAATGGCCCATAAAGCAGGTGAATGTTGTGTTTATTATGGGAGGAGGCCCAGAGGAAAATATAATTACTCTAAGGTGTAATAATAATAATAATAATAATAATAATAATAATAATAATTAAAATAAGAGTTGTTTTTAGGGTTATGATTTAGGAAGATGTTTTCACTCTTCTCTAACTGTCTTCACTGAGAGTTTGACTTCGTTATACATTTCATTAAATAAACTGCATGAAGGTCGCCAGAGACTGACAGATAGTTTATCCAATCACATGACAAGTATTTTTTGAAGGTGTCTGTCCATTTCCAAACAGTTTCCAACAATTCATTTCCACATGGTTCAGTGAAACAAACTATTGAATGCATTCAGTTTAGAATATAACATTTAACGCATTGGGAACGCTCTGTTCCAAATATGACGACATCTAAAAAAAACAGTGACAGACATTTTTTAAGTTCTGACGATGCAACATGAAACAGAATACTAATATTAGAATAAAGTTTTGGATGGAATGCTCTTAATAACACACCTATGACTGTGGAGCTGAATATAAATTGAAGTAAACACTTTGCACCGCAGCGGTTAGACCAGACAGCTGAAAGAAGGTCTGATTCACCGAAATAACTTTTAATATGGAAAAACACACAAATGTCACAAAAGTCGCCCAAATGAACACAAACCACCAAAAACCTGAATACTGACAGCAGCTTGAGTGTAAGCACCACACTTTCTATGTCTTCTTACGATGTGCTATTGCGGAGTGCAAAGCTGAAGAACAATGAGTACTTTGAAATGATTTCAAATTTTTAAATATGACATAACAACAGTTGCATTCCTACAAAGATACAAAGGTCCACCATATACCCACAACATCCTCATCCATTCTTTTTTTAAAGATTTTTTTTTTGCCCTATTCAAGCTTTATTTTTGATAGAGACAGCTGAAGAGTGACAGGGATGTGGGGAGAGAGAGATGGGACTGACATCCAGCAAAGGGCCGCAGGTCGGATTCGAACCCTGGGCCGCTGCTGGGCCTTCATACATGGGGCGGGATGTTCTACTAACTGAGCTAATCTACACCCCCAAGCCGAGGATCCTTGTTGGATTTTGCACCCATCTGTCTCTCCCCATGATTCTTGTCTGTGAACTGTAATCATCTAATACAGACAACATTCTAAATACAAATATTAAACATACATAAAATAAAGTCTAAACTGACATGAAATCCCACATCAGGACATTAAACTCAGTCTTCACAGACTCAGTCTTCACAGACATGTAATAATATCCATGCTATGGTGTTAGAATTAAAGTTTATAAATAGAGGTGACACCTCTATTTATAAACTTAGTGTCCTCACACATAGACCAAAATAACTGAGAATATATTTGAATCTCTCCAGTATTATGCTGTCACTCATCCATAATATGAATTGGATCTGTGCCGTGCCACCGTTAAATTCACATCAGCAATGAATCTTTATCATTTCCAAACAGAGCCTGAAGGCTGGAGTCCCCTCAGAGGGAAAACAGGCTTCACCTGATGAAATGGTTAGAAAGGTGATAAATCTACTCTCTCACACACACACAGAGCACGACTGAAACCTGCAGGAGAACCGGCGGTCGGCCGGACAAACGAACGAACAGATGACGACTGTTTGTGAATTATTAACCAGTGGTAAGAATAGATGAGAGGTTTTACATATAAATGAGGTCTGTTACAGGTGAGATGGTCACACTGGTCACTGCTGTTCACACACACACACACACACACACACAGGTACACACACACACTGCATATATGTTTACACGCACAGTCCAATATTGAGCAAGGAGAGGAAAAGAGTGAACCCACCCAATCACATGCACCGATGCTCACACACTCTCACACACACACACACACACACACACACACACACACACACACACACACACACACTCTTGGCTAGCTTTCTGGCTGCTACACCCACCTGTCACAGCCAAAGAATGTGGAGTCAACAGCAGAAACAAGGAGACAGTGTGAAAATGTGTGTGTGTGTGTGTGTGTGTGTGTGTGTGTGTGTGTGTGAGGGAAAGACAGACAGAGTTAAATACCACTGGTGACAATTACATCTGTCCTAAAGGGTTCTCTCTCGCTCTCTCTCTCTCCAGATGCATTTCATAGCTTCACCCTCAACATCTGTTGAGAATGAGACGCTTCTGCTGCCCGCACACACACACGTGTGTGTGTGTGTGTGTGTGTGTGTGTGTGTGTGTGTGTGTGTGTGTGTGTGTGTGTGTGTGTGTGTGTGTGTGTGTGAGAGAGAGAGAGAGAGAGAGAGAGAGAGAATGAATGTCATGCAGGGGCAAAATGCGCCGAGACACGAGGCGACATGGAAAGCCACACTGGAGGGACTTGAACCCACAAACCGCGCTGTGTTTCCAAACAGTCTCTTTCCAATGTCTGTACACACACACACACACACACACACACACGCACACATACAGTATATATAAGAAGCAGCGACGTCAAAGTCCTGCGCACTGCCAGATCTCATCATCCATATTTATCTTTTGAACACAGACATCATCGCTGCAGCTCATGTGCGCACCTCCATCATCTTTCAACACTTATTCCCTTCAAGGATGCAGTTAAAGGTGAAACCCGCATTCACCCAGCTCACTGATCACTGAGCTGTGTTTGTGTGGGGTGTGAGGATGGGGCTGTAAACCCGGAGCCCGCACACTCATCGTGAGACTAATGAAGTTTGAGGGGATTCAGTTCGCTCTGTGTTTCTAATGCTGGTCATGATGCTGCATGAAGACCACCGACTGGAGGTCACTCTTCACCCTCCTCTTTTTATTCCACACATCTGCTGTGACCGGCTCGTTCTCCGGTTGCCATGCGTAAAAAGACAGGTCAGCTTGGTTTGGTTACCTTGTTAACTGGACAGCAGTGTGGAGCGGCTCCCTGTCGCAGCAGCGCTTCAACTTTCCCTCTCCGTTAATCCTCAGTGCGTGCACTTCAGGTGCAGATCCGTTCCCGGTGGTTTCTGTACCCGCTCTGTTTCGGTGTGTCTCCCGTTAAAACGCGGTGTGCAGCACGCAGCAAGCCGGGCGGAGTGAGGGGAACGAACCGGCAGCGGCTCGGCTGCTTTAGCGTCACGGGAGAGGAGGGGGAGAGAGCAGGGGGAGGACAGGGGGAGAGGGAGGGACGGAAGAGGTCTCACTCTGATGGTGAGAGGAGTCGTTTTCACGCTTCATATACGGCCAATGCTGCCATGCGGTGCATTGTGGTCCAAAGGCTGCGTGCGGCACCTGCTCGGCTCCACATCAACCTCACCTGGAGTGACTCATAGAATGTTTTAAGATGTTTCAAGTGAATTTCACATCTTAACTGCAGTGTCCGTTCATGTATGTCAGTGCCAACAGTGAGTATCCGTCCACTGGGTCAAATGTGCGAATGGCAGCTATGGTACAGTTTAACTGTGGCTCAGATTGTGGTTCTGGAGAGCAAAAAAGGGACCATGAGTTTGTACCTGCCTGTGTGTAATGTGACAGTCAGACATGAGAAGCCCATCAGCATCCTGACCACAAACCTTACTGTCCACATTAAGGACATTGGACATAAATACATCCATCGTGATGTGCTGTCATTCCTAGTCTGAGTGCAGTGAGCTGTCCTGAAGTGTGAGCCGGTATCAACATTTGATTTGTCATGACTCACCTGTGTTTATGACACCGAGCGTTTTGTTCTGTCTTTTAGAAGAACAGCTTGAAACACTTCAAACGTGCTGTGATGCAGAATCAATCCACTCTGGTCCAGATGAAGAAGGTCAAACATTTGTATGAATGTGGTTCATGTCCTCAGATTATTTTTGTTGTTTCATATGTTTCATATTCCATCTGATCATATGTTGTTAATGTTCATGGTTATCTTCACATGAGAGAGACCTCCACATTTAAACAGAGGAACTCATGTGGTCAATCCCAGCCATTCCATACCACAATTTAAACAGATTTTATTAATATCAAAAATAATAATTGATCTATACAATTATAAATTGGCAAATTTAACAATAATATTTTTACTTTTGAATTAATTCAAAGGTCCAATGTGTCAGATTTAGGAGGCTACAGAATATGACATAGATATAATATAATGTTCATAACTATGTTTTCATTAGTGTATAATCATCTGAAAATATGGATGGTTATGTTTTTGTTAGCTGAGAATTAATCTTTTATATCTATAGACATCACAGGTCTTCTAACACACAGTCCACCATGTTGAACAGCCATGTTTCTACAGTAGCCCAGAACGGACAAACTAAACACTGGCTCTCATAGGGCTTTTATGGTTTTTTACAGTAGTTTCTCTTTCATGAAGTGAAGTAGATGAGGGTGCACTGCATTACGCTCTCCGCTATGCCACTAAGTCCTACACACTGCTCCTTTAATTGATTGTAATTAAACACAAAATCTATTATTACTGTGGTGGAACAATGCCAGAAAACATAATGAAAGGCCTATAAATACTGCATTAAAAAGATACGTGTGTGTGTGTGTGTGTGTGTGTGTGTGTGTGTGTGTGTGTGAACCTAATGTTATGAAGCTGATATTATTGATCTTGGGTTTGTGATTGTACCTGTATAATCATATGTAAACCTAAGCCTGAACTGTAATCAGCATTTGTAATCACACATTAATACCTTCATAATATGTCTATTACATATGTGTCTGTTCCCATGAGGCTTTAAGATGTACTGCCCTCTCAAATTATATGATATATGTAAGATATTTCAGTTTCAGTGTTCATAGTGAGTTGTTTTTTGTAAGATTCCTTTGAGGATGTGCTTTACCGCAGGCCTCATTCCAATAATTCTACCCTGTATTCCATCTGTGCTGCACAACAGTTCACTGAGTGAGCCTTCTTCTCAAACATAGAGCATCTCTGGCAGCAGTCTCCGCCCAGCGGAGAGGAGCTGTGCAGAAACACTGCTGCAATTATTGCCAAGTGATTGAAAAGGATGTGCGAAGTCTCCGTGACTATCTGCTATTAATTTAATGTTCTCTCAGTGGAGCAGGGGCGAGGCTGCGACACCAAATTTCCAGTTGTGCAAGCAGAAAAATGTTGGAGCCATGAGCTGTTACACAAGCACATAGTGTGCAGTCAGGACTGACTCCAGGACAGTATGCAAGCAGAGTAAAAATGTGTACAGCCTATAGAACAGATTCAAACTACAAAACTATTCATCAACAGTCTGTTACGCCTTATGAGCAGAATAGGAGGTGACAGAACAGAGTATGGAGACATGACAGAGCACTATCATTAGGAAAGCAATGCTGCAAATATACCCCCAGACTGAGGAGCGCTGAGGTGGCAGCAGCAGTGCACCTGACCTCTGGAACACTTAACTGATTTAATCCAGTACAGCAGCAACTCATCACGATTTCACCCAGTTGGTTGTTGTTCTGGTTAATCAATACAGCTTATAAAAAAAGAGTAGAAGAAAAAAGAATGTGCACCCAGAGCCAAGGTGACATCTTCAAATTTCTTTAAAGGCCCAAAGATATTTAGTTTTAGTTTTCAAATTAAATCACTGGGATGCTACACTGACTTGTAACAAGGTGAATGATGACTCTGACACCTGCTCTTATCACTTTGGGCTTCAGATACTGGATCATATTTTATGGAGAAAATGTTTTTTTGGTTTTCCTCCAGCTGCACTGCCTCAACTCTCTGTGATTCACAAAATCAGTTAACCACTGAGCTAGTTAACTCAGCCTGTGCTGCCTGAAGCTTGAGGTCAAAGCACTGTGTTTCTCTTCACACCACTGGCAAAAGAGCTTTGGACCACTGGGAGCAAGAGGTTTTCAGGCTCGCGGCGAGGGGGGAGCCAGCGGGGAATGCTGATGGGGAGCGGAGCTGGTGTCATGCAAGAACCAAAGCCGCAGCCTCAGGCTAGGTAGATGGATTGGAAACATGAATCGGAGCCAAAGGACGATGAATGCCCAAGACGTTCTGCAATGTTGGAGTTATGGAGAATCAGCTGGTGAGATACATGACACCTGTGGCACACACATGTGTGTGTGTGTGTGTGTGTGTGTGTGTGTGTGTGTTCTGGTAATCATCACTGTATGGGGACAAAGATCTGTTTACACAGTCACGGTGTGGGGACCAGTTTCGGTGTGGGGACAAAAAATCAGGTCCCCATGAGGAAAACCCTTTTAAATTACTCCAAAAGCTGTTCTGAGAGTGCCTGTGTGGTTTTTAGCATTGGCCCAAAACACATGTTTTTTAGTGGCTGTGTGTGTGTGGTGTGTGCACAGGAGCTCCCCCAACACTTTCTGGCTGGTATTGCACTCATCGCTCTTCACACACACATCTTCCAAATATGGTTGGGTACCACCCACTTCCTGGTCCCCATTGGGAATGATTTCAGAGACAAAGATGTCCGAAGATTAATATGCCATTTAACAAGTGAAGAATTTGTGCAGAGGAGCCCAAGTGAAACACAAGGTAAGTGCATTTGTATAACAAATCAGAATAATCAATGTTCAATCGTCAAATTTATTTAATTAACTAGTTAGCAGGAAAGATAGTTAGCATTAGGCTAGCATTAGCCACTGAGTGTATGCCTCAAATATTACTATTATTAAATATTACTATGATTTTCAAACTAGTTGCATAAAGTGGAGTGCAAATGAGTTAAATGCAAGCCAAAAAGACAGTTTGAAATGTTTAGTCTGATTTCTCCCAAAGTTATGTGGTGAAATTCAGCTCCCCTATGCTGTTTAAAGATTTTTCAGATGAGTTAGCTTTAGAGCATGGTAAATGTTGAAAGTAAATAATTCCTAAAAGCATAAAATGTACTACAGTGGAACCCTCTTGATGCTGACCATGATGATCACGATATAGTTATCATATATGGATCAAAAGGCTCGGGACAAAATAATTTCTATACAAATGCTGTTTAAATAATTCGCTTTTAGTGATCAAGAAATCTGTTTATAGTGTTCTTTTTTAGTCATTTTATGGATGAAAACATTGCCAAAACCATGCTGTGGTCTGTGATTGAGGTGCAGACTGGTGATTTTGGAGCTGATGACGCCCTGATGACCGTTTTGTTACATTTTTCTCATTTAAAAACTATACAAATGGCAGTCGGTTATAGTAATCAACCGCTTATAGTGATTAAATTAACTCTGGACCGACTTGATCACTATAAGCGGTTTCCACTGTATATAATCAATACCTTTAAAGACATCAAATTGTAACTGAATGTAATGCAAATGAAAAATGTTCTCTGCAGTTTGAGATGCCACCACGAATCAGCCCCCTTAAGGATGCAAGTCATCATGTTGTTTCAAAGTCTGACAAAACAACCAAATTAGAGGTGAAATACATAAATGCAGTAAAAGGTAAGGTGGAGTCTGCTGTGATTAATCTGTTTCAAATTAGTTACTATCTGGTGAAATCTAGACACATGTGAAAGAATGGATAGGCTTTCCTGTTCTGTTGAAAATATGTTTGTTGTCTTTTACAGGGCGTGGTGTATTTGCAAAAGGTTTAATTTGCAAAGGAGATTTTGTTGTCGAATATAGGGGAGATAGGATAAATGATGCAGAATCCCAGAGAAGAAGAAAACTTTACCATCCGTCATGTACTGTTTTCATGTTTGCCTTCAAGTGGAGAGGGAAAACATGGTGGTAAGACTTCCAATTGTGCATGTACTATACTATTTCATATTATTATACTACACTCTAGTAGACCAAGTGAAGCTTTGATTTTGCAGTGATATATTCTGTTGTTGTATTCCCTCTTTTCTCATGTTTCCTTCTTTTTAAGTATCGATGCCTCAAGGGACGATGGAACGTTGGGGCGGCTAGTCAATGATGACCACAGATCTCCAAACTGTAAGATGAAAAAAATTGAAGTGAATGGAAACCCACACCTTTGTCTGTTTGCCCTGAACGACATTAAAGAAGGAGAAGAAATTACCTATGACTACGGGGGTGATGACTGCCCATGGAGAACACAAGTATGTTGAACAGTACACAATGTACAGAATTGCTCAGAATGTTGCAGAATGTATTTAATAACTTTGTAGGTTAATGGATTAGCATTTGAATCTGTTAGAGGATATCAGTCTAAGGCTATGTTCAAACCTCAGGCGAATTTATTCTCAAGTCAATTCTTTTGAGGCTGAGTATCTGCATTGTTAATTGTTAAATCATCAGATTAGATTAGTCTGTGTGGGTTGCTGTGATGACATAGGTGTCATTGACATAAGCAGCTACACTTATGATGTAGCTTTCCAAAGTGGAAGCAGGAGTAATGGAGTAGCAAATAATCTTTGCATCTGTTCCTGGACCGTTGTTTTTCATGGGACTAGTCATAAACCAGGGTGTAAAAGAGTATAAGCAAGTAGGTGCTCTGCTAGAAGCAGCATCTTACAGCACTTCCCTAACTCTGGATACAACATTGTTGTTGTATGACACATTGACAGTGATGCAAAACACACTGCTTTAAGGGTCCAGACTGGGACACATCTGCAGAAATCTGATTAGAATCAAATTTCAAACCACCAAATGTAGTTTGGATTATATTTGCAGGAACCTGATTTGATGTGAGTTTTTTTTTTTTTTTTGATTTAACAAGTCCTTCTATTGCTATTTAAGTAAGAAAATGCAACTGACAAAATGAGAGTGAAAAAAGAAATCATGTGGTATGAATTACCTTAGCTACAATCCATGACTAACACCGAATTCAAATGACAATCTTCTAACACAGGAAAAGGCACCAGACAAACAGGATATCACTAACAATTTCAGAAGCTGTTGAAAGATAGTAAAAATATCCTAGGTTAATTATATTTATTCATGAGAATTCAGCCTAAAGGTACATGTTAAAATGAATAGAGAAGGTAAAGTCATATGCCAAATGTTTTCAGCCTATGTTATCTGCGTCATACAAATGTCATATTGCTAGTAGAGTAGTGAAGGCAATGAATTTGAAGACTAATAATTTATGAAAAATATGTTTGTAGGTGGCCAAAGAAACAGCTAATGATATAAATGAAGAGGAAGCGAGTCCCACCATTTAAAGGCACAGATAGATGAAGACAGCACAGAAATTAACCCAATGAAAATGTAATACATTTGTAAAATAAAATTCTGTTTACAGATGACCAGCATTACAGCTAAGAACATGTTGCAGGAAGACTTCCATCCTTCCCCCCTGTCAGAGACTCAGATGGATGATGTTACTGGTGCAAACAACACTCCTCAACAGGTAAATTCATGTTCATCACTTCAGACTTAATTCATTTGTTTCTTATACTTTCATATTCTAAAACACTGTCACTATAAAACTTTTGTTTACAGATGACCAGCATTACAACTAACATGGTGGAGGAAGATTACCATCCTTCCCCCCTGTCAGAGACTCAGATGGATGATGCCACTTGTGCAAACAACAGTCCTCAACAGGTACATTAATGTTCATCACTTCAGACTTAATTGAGCAGTCTCTTTATGCCATGTGTTTGTATTCTGGTTGTTTTAAGCAGCTAACAGGAGGAAGTAAGTTTAATGTGGTGGCAATCTCCTGTGAACCAGTACACTTAGCTGCTTCACATAATGCATCTAGAAGTTAGTGGTAGTGGAGTACTTGGAGCATAATTTAAACTTCACAGGGATTGTTTTTCCTGGTTTATTATCAATGTATTCTGGACACTTACGACGTCCCCACAACTCACTTTCCACCAGGGTCTGAGTAGAACCTGTGTGTGTGAAAACATTGGACAAAACTGGTCCCCACAAGGATCATTGTGTGTGACATGTCCCTATAAAGCCTGTTCAAATTTGTGTGAACACAGACTTATCTTGGCTGGTCAGGACTACTGTACATCAGTATACTCAGTGGTTTAATGTAATGTAGCTAGAAGGTTAGTGGTAGTGGAGTACTTGGAGCATAATTTAAACTTCACAGGGATTTTCTTTCCTGGTTTATTATCAATGTATTCTGGACACTTACGACGTCCCCACAACTCACTTTCCACCAGGGTCTGAGTAGAACCTGTGTGTGTGTGTGAAAACATTGGACAAAACTGGTCCCCACAAGGATCTGTAACATTGTGTGTGACATGGCCCCAATAAAGCCTGTTCTATCAAAGTTGTGTAAATACAGAAATGACATGGCTACCCAGTAAAAAATATTTACTGTAAATTAAATGTTTTTCTCTGAAGTCTAGTTGATGATGGCATGCATCTCATCTCAGAGATTTTTTCTGACAAAAGTTCCATCTATTTGCATATTATGCAGTATTTGCATCAGATTGACCATTTGTTTCTTATACTTTCATATTCTAAAACACTGTCACTATAAAACTTTTGTTTACAGATGACCAGCATTACAACTAACATGGTGGAGGAAGATTACCATCCTTCCCCCCTGTCAGAGACTCAGATGGATGATGCCACTTGTGCAAACAACAGTCCTCAACAGGTACATTAATGTTCATCACTTCAGACTTAATTGAGCAGTCTCTTTATGCCATGTGTTTGTATTCTGGTTGTTTTAAGCAGCTAACAGGAGGAAGTAAGTTTAATGTGGTGGCAATCTCCTGTGAACCAGTACACTTAGCTGCTTCACATAATGCATCTAGAAGTTAGTGGTAGTGGAGTACTTGGAGCATAATTTAAACTTCACAGGGATTGTTTTTCCTGGTTTATTATCAATGTATTCTGGACACTTACGACGTCCCCACAACTCACTTTCCACCAGGGTCTGAGTAGAACCTGTGTGTGTGAAAACATTGGACAAAACTGGTCCCCACAAGGATCATTGTGTGTGACATGTCCCTATAAAGCCTGTTCAAATTTGTGTGAACACAGACTTATCTTGGCTGGTCAGGACTACTGTACATCAGTATACTCAGTGGTTTAATGTAATGTAGCTAGAAGGTTAGTGGTAGTGGAGTACTTGGAGCATAATTTAAACTTCACAGGGATTTTCTTTCCTGGTTTATTATCAATGTATTCTGGACACTTACGACGTCCCCACAACTCACTTTCCACCAGGGTCTGAGTAGAACCTGTGTGTGTGTGTGAAAATATTGGACAAAACTGGTCCCCACAAGGATCATTGTGTGTGACATGTCCCTATAAAGCCTGTTCAAATTTGTGTGAACACAGACTTATCTTGGCTGGTCAGGACTACTGTACATCAGTATACTCAGTGGTTTAATGTAATGTAGCTAGAAGGTTAGTGGTAGTGGAGTACTTGGAGCATAATTTAAACTTCACAGGGATTGTTTTTCCTGGTTTATTATCAATGTATTCTGGACACTTACGACGTCCCCACAACTCACTTTCCACCAGGGTCTGACTAGAACCTGTGTGTGTGTGAAAACATTGGACAAAACTGGTCCCCACAAGGATCATTGTGTGTGACATGTCCCTATAAAGCCTGTTCAAATTTGTGTGAACACAGACTTATCTTGGCTGGTCAGGACTACTGTACATCAGTATACTCAGTGGTTTAATGTAATGTAGCTAGAAGGTTAGTGGTAGTGGAGTACTTGGAGCATAATTTAAACTTCACAGGGATTGTTTTTCCTGGTTTATTATCAATGTATTCTGGACACTTACGACGTCCCCACAACTCACTTTCCACCAGGGTCTGAGTAGAACCTGTGTGTGTGAAAATATTGGACAAAACTGGTCCCCACAAGGATCATTGTGTGTGACATGTCCCTATAAAGCCTGTTCAAATTTGTGTGAACACAGACTTATCTTGGCTGGTCAGGACTACTGTACATCAGTATACTCAGTGGTTTAATGTAATGTAGCTAGAAGATTAGTGGTAGTGGAGTACTTGGAGCATAATTTAAACTTCACAGAGATTGTTTTTCCTGGTTTATTATCAATGTATTCTGGACACTTACGACGTCCCCACAACTCACTTTCCACCAGGGTCTGACTAGAACCTGTGTGTGTGAAAATATTGGACAAAACTGGTCCCCACAAGGATCATTGTGTGTGACATGTCCCTATAAAGCCTGTTCAAATTTGTGTGAACACAGACTTATCTTGGCTGGTCAGGACTACTGTACATCAGTATACTCAGTGGTTTAATGTAATGTAGCTAGAAGGTTAGTGGTAGTGGAGTACTTGGAGCATAATTTAAACTTCACAGGGATTTTCTTTCCTGGTTTATTATCAATGTATTCTGGACACTTACGACGTCCCCACAACTCACTTTTCACCAGGGTCCGAGTAGAACCTGTGTGTGTGAAAACATTGGACAAAATTGGTCCCCACAAGGATCATTGTGTGTGACATGTCCCTATAAAGCCTGTTCAAATGTGTGTGAACACAGACTTATCTTGGCTGATCAGGACTACTGTACATCAGTATACTCAGCGGTTTAATGTAATGTAGCTAGAAAGTTAGTGGTAGTGGTGTATTATTTTTTTAAATAAATTAATCAGTGATAAATCTTTTGGTGTAGAAAATAGTGAAACAGTGAAAAATACCTCACTTCTTTGAGCACAGGATGATGACATCAGATCATCACTTGGTCAAATGTCCAAAATCCCACTTACTGTTACAAAATCAGCAAAACTGTAAATTGATTATTGAAAGTTTTTTAGATAATTTGTATTTACTAAACAATTAGCAAACTGATTTTTTAGTTTTACATAGACATAATTCTAAATACTGTTTTTTGTTTGTTTTGTTTTAGATGAAAGACACAAATCTTGAAGATTCTGATGAACTATATGATTCTACACCAGAGAGTGCAGATGATTACATTCCAGATACCACTTGCGAAAGTGAGAGTGACAGCGATGCTCGTCTTCTCCCAAACCAAAGGATTCAAAGGGCTCTTGATGATATACTCAATGTCTCTGAGTCAATGAGTCTTCATCCCTGTGACAGCACAACACCAGGCAATATGACCTTTGACCGGCACATCCATACATCTGAAGCCTCTGGAGCAGAAGACGTACCCTGTTCAAGTCAGAACATAAATGACTGCATAGTCGTTAGTGCATGCCAAAAAAGAGTTGGGAAAAGAGTGTATGATAAGAGACATTATTGTTTGTATTGCAGTAAACCTTATGCTAAGATGGCAAGGCATCTAGAAAGAGCACATGAAAACAAGTCTGATGTCGCTAAAGCTCTAAGCTTTCCAAAGGGTTCCAAAGAGAGGAGAAAACAACTAGATTACTTCGCAACAGAGGAAATTTTGCTCACAATGCTGCTGTTATGGAGTCAGGAAAGGGGGAATTGGTACCATTTAAACGACCACCTAAAGAGGCACAGGGAAATGACTTTATGCATTGTGCATATTGTCAAGCACTTTTTACAAGAAAGGTCCTGTGGCGACATATGCGTAATTGTAGACTTTCACCTCGGTCAGTTGCCCCCAAACCAGGAAAGAATCGTGTTCAGTCCATGTGTACATACACAGGGCCTGTGCCTTCGCACATTAGTAAACAACTCTGGGGCGTAATCAGTGCCATGAATCCTGACCCAATCACAGATATTATAAAAAATGATCAAGTAATCACTGATATTGGGCAGCACCTGTTGAACAAAGGTGGAACATCAGCCAAGAATCAACAGTGTGTGCGGGAGAAGATGCGAGAAATGGGAAGGCTGATTCACAATGCAAGGAGAGTCACCACATTAAAAAAAATGGAAGATCTCATAAATCCAAAGAAGTACATGGAGACTGTCAAAGCTGTCAAGTCTACATGTAGGTATGACAGTGAAACTAATAAGTTCTTGATTCCATCACTAGCTAATAAACTTGGGCATGCCCTGGTTAAAGCAAGCAAACTATTAAAAGCTCAGGGTTTAATGTCAAACAACAAAGAACTTGTGAAGAATTCCAGTGAGTTTCAAGAAGTCCATCAGGAAAAGTGGAACGCAATGATCTCGGCCACAGCTTTAAGGAACATCAGGGAAGCAAAATGGAATGTGCCCCCTCTCATGCCCTTTACCGAAGATGTCCAAAAAATGCATGCATATCTCAGTAAAATGCAAAATGAGTGGTACAATTCACTCTCTAAAAGTCCTTCTTCAAAAGCCTGGATGGAGCTGGCAAAAGTGTCTCTGGCCCAGATCATTCTCTTCAACCGGCGCAGGGAAGGAGAGGTGGCAAGCATGTCCTTATCTGCGTTTTCATCAAGAGACTCTTCTGATCCACATGAGGATGTAGACTGGGCACTCTCCGAAGTGGAAAAAAAACTCTGCAGACACTTCTCAAGGATTGTCATCAGAGGAAAACATGGTCGCCCTGTTCCAATTCTTCTGACTCCAAAAATGCTGGGTGCATTAGAACTCCTTGTTCAGCAGAGAGAGGCCTGTGGGGTTCTAAAGGACAATGGTTATATGTTTGCAAGACCTGAAGCTATGACACATTTCCGAGGTTCAGACAGCCTCCGTGGCTTTGCGAAGGTGTGTGGTGCAAAGTGTCCCAAGGCACTGACATCTACCAAACTACGAAAGCACGCTGCTACCCTTTCAACTGTGCTGAACATGACAGACACAGAGATGGACCAGCTGGCCAATTTTCTTGGACATGATATAAGAGTCCATCGGGAGTTCTATCGACTCCCTGAGAAGACCCTGCAACTGGCCAAGATCAGCAAAGTTCTTATGGCACTCGAGCAAGGAAGATTATCTGAGTTTCATGGCAAAAACCTGGATGAAATTGGGATAGAACCAGATGGTATTTTATTTCAGTTTACTTTATTATTCTATGTTTACTAGATGGTTTGATTACATTAGCAAGCTGTGCTTTGTATGATTTCCACAGAAAAAGTTCTGGACAGTGATGAGGAAGACCCGAGCATCCAAGATGGAAACTGTCCCAGTGGTGATGGTGTGTATTGTCAGTAAATTATTGATGAAAAACTACAGTTTGCCTCCATTATCATAAACCAGTGGTGAAGTCACAGAGCTTCAACTCAGTGGCAATTTTACTTTCAAAGTGAGGTTGTGACAAGTGGAACACTGTGTAGCTTACTCATGTAAAGTAAACCCTTAAAGGCCAGGCACTTGGCTCTGGACATTCAGTTGTGTGCCTACCATCATCAATTTCAGGAATCAACAGAAAATAACACTTTAATGGTTTAATGCATATAGTGCACTAATTAGAATTAAAAGCCCTTAGCGTCACAAATGACAGATAAATAATGTATTGTCAGTATTATATAGTACATGTTAAGTAAACTTTTTTTTTTGATGATGATGATGTTGGATTTTAATTTCCATAGAAACATCAGCTGAGGAGACATTTCATCCTACTGAGAGAAATGAAATGCCTTCACGACCATCCAAAAGAAGCGAACCACCACCACCAGATGATGAGATATCTTCAGGAGTTAATGCTGTGAAGCCTTCCTCCAAAGGTAAATTCTTATTTCTTTTTTGTATCTCAATAATGACTGTCTGCTTCAGGCCAAATGCTGTAGTAGTACAAACAGCGGCCACATGGAAGCCTTACATTACCCTCTGCTATTAATCCTAAATTAACAACTAGCAGCAAGATGTAGATTTCACAAAGGGTTGCTCTGCTTATTAAAGGGATAGTTCAGATTTTTTCACATGAAATTATATGACATCCTCACCATCAGTGTCGTGCATCAGCAGTGACGTTTTCCCTACTGCGTCCTGTGAGCCGACTTCTGGCCCGCTTTTGGTGCTGGAGAAAGTAGTTTGAACTAGTTTGCTGGGTCACAAAGAAAGCGTTTTGCTTCAAAAAGCAATATGCGTTCGAAAGAGTGATACTTTTGCATCACAAAGTCGTTGTCCATAAAAAAGTCAGACCTCACAATCACCTGGCACTATTTTCCCTCCCTTCGTATCACTATAACTGTATAGTGCATGTTAAGTATACATCTTTTTGAAAATGTTGGCTTTTGACTAATTTCCATAGAACCATCGGCTGAGGAGACATTTCATCTTACTGAGAGAAATAAAATGTCACCCCAAGCATCCAAAAGACATGAACCACCACGACCATCCAAAAGACGTGAACCACCAGCATCAGAAGATGAGATATCTTCAGGAGTCAGTGCTGTGAAGCCTTCCTCCAAAGGTGAACTTTACACATTTTTTATGTTTCAGCAATGATTGTGTCTGCTCCTTTTTTGAATATGTATTGTCAGTGTATGAACTAAATTACAAATGGCCAAACGCTATAGTTTATAGCGGCCACGTGGAAGTCTTCCAATACCCTCTGCTATTAATCCTAAATTAACAACTAGCAGCAATATGTAGATTTCACAAAAGGGTTGCCCTGCTTATTAACCAATAACTAACCATTAACTACTACTACTAAACCCAGTTATTGAATCCCAGGCCAGATTTTGCTTTGTACCATATCCCTCTGGAGATGTTTCTATCAACAACTTTGTGATTTTAACATTATGCCATTGGAACTGTAGTAATGGCCTGCCCCCATACCAACCACTTGTCCTGGGTATTGACAAAAAGTTGAAGCAGTGTAATGAGAGAAACTAGGATTGAGCAGCTTGTAACTAATATTTATGGCTTATATGGTTCAAAATTATCCTATCATTTCCCTTTCCCCAAGGATCATTTCAGTCCAAGGGGAAGAATGCACAAATCACTACTTGACAAAGTAGTTCTATCATAGGTGTAAATAACTATTTGTACTGTAGATGCTGGCATATATTGTTTACAGATGTAGGATTCCGAAATTCTGAATTCTAGCATACCTCCTTATGCTTTCAATTACAAATTTGTTTTTCTGACCACTTTAAGGTAAAGCCCCCCTGAAGAAGAAGAAGACTCCCTGGCAGCAGACAGAGGTGCAGGCCGTAGAGAGGCACATGAATCGATTCATCACATCTTGTGTTGTACCAGGAAAGACTGACTGTGAAAAGTGTTTAAAGGCTGAACCAGAAGCTCTTAAGAACCGAGATTGGCAGAACCTGAAGTTCTATGTTTACAACAGAATCACAGTCTACAAAAGGAAATTTCAGTGTGAATAATTTGAATGTCACCAACTATCTGGTAGGGCTTTTTTTTCTCCGTGTCTAAAAACAGATTCTGCATTTTGCGATTGATTTTTGTTTTTGGAGAGTTTGACTGGTTCATTTGACACCCTACAAAAGGAAATTTCAGTGTGAATAATTTGAATGTCACCAACTATCTGGTAGGGCTTTTTTTTTCTCCATGTCGAAAAACAGGTTCTGCATTTTGCATTTGTTTTTTGTTTTTTGAGAGTTTGATTGGTTCATTTGACCTGATAAATTGTTATATTTGTTAATATAGTTGAACTCATTAAAATTTGAGATCTGCAATCCAAATGTGAGTTTAATACTTAATGTTTATTTATTAGTAGTTGTTTTGTTAAGGTGGTACTAAAAGAGAAGTGATGAAGTCAACCACCCAGGATCAGCTAACTCAGGCGGTGCTGGGTGTGTTGACTGTGATTAAAAATATAATAGAATAGTTTTGACTTGGTGAGAGTTAAAGAAAGACTAGCTTTTTAACAGTGGAAAGTGGAAAGGTTTAAAGATTGGAAAATATCAAGACAATATTTTGAGTCTGAATCTTTTATCCATAAATAGAGACAGCCTTTCTTTCTTTCATCTTAATACTCGATCACACTGATAGTACTATCAAAACTAAGGATATCAATTAGTCAAATATAAATTTTCCTATGTTATAAAGATGATAACATACACAGCAAGAGGAGGTCTATGCAAGAATTGCACTTTGCATCAATAGCTCCTTTTCGGGCCTTGTGCTACATCTCTGTCTATGACGTAAAGCTGAATTTCAGAATTGAAACTGATGTACTACTAATTTATCTTCTTAGATTAAACCTCTAGATTAAACTTTTTTAACAAATGCAATAAACTGAGGATGTAATTTGTCATTAGTAATACACTTGTTGCAAAGTCCCCACTAGTCACATAGGAATTTGTGTGAATTATACAAATAATATGTAAATGAGGTCCCCATCAACCATGATAACTTGATTTTTCATACGTCCCCACTTGGGATGGTGAATTCATGACTTCAACAATTCAGACGTTTGAAGTCGTGTATGAGTTTACAAGGATGTGGTTAGTGTACCTGATTTTTTTCATCCCTGTAGAACCTTTAGAAAGGGTGGTACCCACAAGTGATGATCAAAAAGTTGGTCCTCGTCAACCATGGAAACCAGTATGTGTGTGTGTGTGTGTGTGTGTGTGTGATGTATTAATAAAATCTGATAAATAATAAATACATTAACTACTTAATAAACTGCATTAACTGATTTTTGAGTGAACAAAGTGACAGTCAGTGTTGGCCCGTAGCAGCGTTACTAGTTTAACTACATTGCCCAGTAGCACAGTGGAAGCATCGCTGCTTTCTGAATCAAATAGCTTTGCAGCAGCTTAGTTCCTTTACTGATCAGTACTGAGTATCAGTTAGCAGCCACACAAGCTACTACATGCATTTCTGAAGCTCTAGTGCAGTGAGGCTGGGACAGCTATGACGTCTCTGCTGCGGTGGAATACAGACACACAGGCTTGAGTTGATGGAAAGACGGAGTTATTGAGTCTTGACTAAATAGAGTTTGCATACCTATAAAGAGACAGGTACACACACACACACACACACACACACACACACTATGATCATACACCGCTGCACTCCACATGCACCTGTGGGCAAGTGAGAAAGTAGCTGCAGTCTTACTTTTGTGAGTGAGCGTCCCAGAGGATCCTGATCAGGTGCCTGAACCACCTCAGTTGATGGCTACCATCCTGTGGGCCCACCACCCACAGGGTTAGGCACTGGGGTTGGGTGCATTGGACCTGGGCATAGTAGACTGTGGCTGATATGTCACTCCTTCTTCCTCTCCTCTTGTTCATTTTCATGCTTGGATTGAGTATACTCGCCTCTGTGGTTGCTGTGGCTACTTCAGTAAAGAGTATATTAGTGTTCAGGTTTGCTTTCTGTTGTTACTCTATCGACCATTCTATTATTGGATGTAAATCATTGTAATGTGCCATTCATATGAATCCAAAAAACACATGTCATGGTATTATGACATTATTATGTAGTGAGGCTGCAGCCTTCCCAGTAAATAAATCAAAGTCAATGATTCATTATCATTGATTTTCCTAAGGGTTAGTGGTTGCCTTTGTGGTTGGATGAAGACAAAGTTGTAGCAGCTGCATGAAAGGTTTGAGCTCCACTCTGGACACTCATGACCGCACTCACTGCACTGTCCAGGACTTCAGATAAAAGCATCTACAAAAAGCAGCTATTATGTTAAAAGGTAAGTAATTGAATGCTTCTGAAAGCACCGGCTTAGTCTGCTGCAATCTAAGCAACATTTACATTAGTAATGCAGCCACTAATAAGCTTTTATCCAGAGTGATTTACAGTAAGTGCAAACATTGATAGATTACTAATCCAGACAAAGACAAAAAGCTTCTCATACATCCAAGGCTAACACAAAGACAACTGCTCACTAATTTTTTTAGGTGCTTGTACAAATGCACAGAAAATGGTGTTTTTGTGATTTAGGTTAGTGTAATCCTACTGTGGTAGATATGGACAACCGTACTACTAGCTGCCCACTTGCCCAGCTCTGGTTCTGCCACTGGACCCCGGGTGTATTCCCACTGCCCCGAGTCTAAAAACCTCCTCTTCCTGGTGGTCCAAATATTCTCTGATACACTACACTATTGCTCTGAGCTCACAGTCCAGGCAGCCTGGCTAACAAGCTGAGCTAACATTAGCTAACAGCAGCTGCAGTTGTCAGCAGTTTACTTCACTGTTCATCAGGAACTCTGTAAATCACAAAGAGTTGAGGCGAAGCAGCTGAAAAAATAAGAAAATATGATCCAGTTTCACCAAATTGAGTCAAATAGTTGTGTGTGACGTAGTGCCATAAAGCAGCATGTATTTCTTGCAGGTGAATGTACCCAAAGCAAGTTACATAGTGCAAAACCGTAATACTGGCCACAGAATGACAGAGACACCTGACAAAATGATCTAGTTTTTTTATGGTGCAAAAGTCACACATGTTGCTAGTATGTGTAACACTAGAAATCTACTTCACTGTTTTAAAAATCATAATTCACCACTTGGATATGCCAACAGTTTGAATTTGGAACACTCAGGAGGCATAAGCGCTGCAAAGCACTGCCCCCATGTTAAATAACCGGGCTGTTCAGACAGTCTGCAGCAATAGTTTTGGCATCTGTTCTATTTTTTCTACGCATTGCTAGCAAATCTGAGTGAGTCCCTGGCCTGACTGTTGCAGCGCATTGTAAGAAACTTCATGTGCTCCATGCAGGTTCAGACGTAATTTTAGTATCTTTTAACAGAATCCCTGTTTTATCTGCATATTTCTTTTAGAAAACAAATCATACATTCATACCTTTTATCATTCATCAGAGGAATTTGGGTTTGGGTTTTTTTCTACATGGATCTCCTCTTTCAATTGACTTCCTTATAGATAATGTATTAAAACACAACAGTTCAAAAGTAACTGATACTAGTTTTTTAAAAGAACACTCTGCACTTTTACTTTAGTAATAACACCAGTAGTTTTACCTTTAGTTGGTAATATTTCAGTAATGTAAGTACTTCCACTTGAATACAGATTTTCAGCATTATTTCCGTCGCTGCAAACATCATACCCTTCTTATCAGTTTCATTATTTATGAAATACAGAAACTTACTTTTTATTGTGCACATTTCAGGCTAGATTATTACCCGGGCTAAGATAACTACTGTCCTAGCTTGGTGTAGAATTGGACGTTACGGACATGCACCTATGCATGGTTTGCAAGGTTTGTGTGTTTCTTTTTGCAGAAAGTGTGTTATAACGACGGAGATATGGGGGATACTTGATCCCCCATACCTGATGATCTGCAGATCTGGACCAGTGATGACTTAACAGCATTTTTTAATTGTAGTTTCATTCTTTAAAACATCTCCGGATATAAAATTCAAGGCATTAGGTATTGTCTAATTTGTGTTCAGCCATTTTATTAAACAACCTTGTTATTGTGCTCCCTTTGAGGAAATACTCTATTCTAGCACGATAAATATGGGGTTACACAGGATCAAGCATATCTTCAGGTCAGTGTAGGGACATTGTTGAATGTTAGATTGCTATGGGGACACTCACTTCATCTCCTTAAGATACAGAGTACCTGTATGTTTTTGTTTAGGATAGCAGTCTCCATTCTGATCATTACTATGGTAACCGAGGTCAAAGGATAGGGCTGTCTCACTCCCTAGACACATAATGTAGAAGCCTCTCTTGTAGTGTCTATTGCAGTTCTGAGGGCATATAGACAAGCAAGAGAGGACAGCTTCTTCAGAATGGAGGTGGCATCATGTTATGACAAGTGTACTGATGAATCCTCCATTCTCCATAAGATATCTTGAACCCGTGTGCACTTTCTTTCTACTGGGGAGTCAGTGGAAAGAAAGTGCACACAGGTTCAAGCAACCATGCACCCCCAAAACACCAATCTTACACTAGTCCTGAGAGCTCATGCACTGGAACTTAAGAAAACACACAAAGGCATTTAGAAGAAAAGCTGAAAACTAAGAAAATCCAACCAAATGCAGAAAACACATGTGTTCATAAGCGTATTAAAATAGAAGGTGACGTCTTGGAGATGGATTAAAGATTATAATAATGTTAGGCATTGCTTTGTAGCACTGTTTTAATCACTGCAGAAAACCTTTCAAGTTGTGCAGTCAAAGCAGACTAAAAGATGGGCAGAGTTACAGAGTTATTACAGTTATTTGTTTCTTTTTTCTTCTTTTTTGCCTGTTTGTCTTTTGGTCAGGAAAAAAAGACACTGTGTTAGGTCTGACCCTGTAAGACTGGTTACATAAACCATGAAGGAGAACATGTAAATCTACATAACAAGATGCACATCTGAAAGGGGCTAAAGATTATGAATTACTTGAGCTGAACACAAAATTGCATCATACACCATCTGTAGAGCAGTGATGGAGGCCAAGACACTATTATAAAATGCAATCATAATTACAACATACTGATTCCAGATGCTTGTGGCATGGATCACTTACGTAACAGACTACAAAGCAAAGCTGCTTCAGGACAGTGACTGCAGACGTCTCTCTGAAGAGCTCAACACCTTGTACGCATGCTTCGAGGCTAACACCATCAGTCGTCATGGCCAGGGTCAGGGCTCTGTTAGATAGAGGCATGCACAACATTATGAGAAATGTAGTAGGACCGGACAGAATCTGATGTGTTCTCCACACTGACCAGCTGGCAACCTTTTTCTGTTGACTGTGGTCCCTGTTATGAAGAAACCTCAACTCAGTTGCCTAAGTGATTGCTTGTCAGCAGCTCGGATCTCTGTGGTGATGATGTGTTTTAAGAGGCTTGACAAAGACTTCATGACCTCCTCACTATCACTGACCTCAAACCCACAGACACATAGACAATGCCATAAATCACCTCATCCACACTGCCCTGGCCCATGTGGACATCAGGAAAGGAAGTTGTGTTAAAATGCTGTTTGTGAGCTGTTGTCGCAAAGACCTTGGATGTAACACCCCCCGTGCAACTGGATCTTCAGCTTCCTGATGAGCAGACTCCAGACGGCTCACCTGTAACTGGTGTGAGGAGAAAAACCTCTTTGTGACTATCAGCAAAACTAAGAAACTCATGGACTTTGGGAAGAAGCAGAAGATGAATTATCATCCCCTCAGGATTAATGGGGTCTCTATGGAGTGTGTAGATAGCGTCACATAGAACCTGTCATGGTCTTCTCAAGTTGACACCATCTCTACCACCTCAGATGCCTGAGAGACTTCAAACTGCCCCTCAATATGCTGAAGACTTTCTATAACTCCACAATAGAGTGTCCCAGGCCCAGCAGAGGTTCACCTGAACGCACCATCAGAGGTCAACTCTCAGCCTTACAAGACATTTACACTAAGAGGTACAAGGCAAATGCTGAGAGAATCGTGAAGGACCTCAATCACCCCAGGTCCGACAGAGAGAGAGATGTAGAGGTGAAGCTGCAGATTGCAACTGCACCTGAATACCTCACTTACCTTACATCCCCTATTCTACTTCAGCTATATAGACACACATCTTTCACACTGAATCTTTAAAATTTGTGATACATTTGGATAGAAACATGGCTCTACTGATTTTACTGACTAATTGTATTGTTCATTTATATAGATTTTTATTTCATGTAATCAGTTTGTTTGATTCTCTTAAATTGTATTGTCACATTCATCTTTATTTGCTACTAGTGCTGGTGCTACGTAACTAAGGATTTCATCATATGTTGTCCTGTGTATGATTATGTATGTTACAACAAAACTGGATTTGATTTTGATTTGAAAAAACATGTTGCATATCTGCAGTTCATCAAGTTATTTCAGCCATTAAATTGTCTAACTTAGTGTTTGACTCCTCGCTGGCTGGTTACTATTTTAACGGATTGCATGAATTCAAATTGAGCAAACTGTCACCCATCATGACTCCATGAGTTAACAGCTGCAGCTTATAAAATGACAGTTTTCAGATGATGTCAGAGTTAGATGGACATGTTTGTCTGGAATCCTGCAGGACCATGTGGGACTCTCTATAAACGTCAGTCTCAAAAGTCGTTTTACCACATTTCTTATTGAGGTGAATGTAGAGATTTGTAAGCAGTTTGAGTCACAACTCAGGAACATGATGTCTGAGAACTCATGGCGTTGTCATTGTGTGTGTGTGTGTGTGTGTGTGTGTGTGTGTGTGTGTGTGTGAGAGAGAGAGAGAGAGAAGAGAGAGAGAGAGAGAGAGAGAGAGAGAGAGTCTGTGTGAAAGTAAAATCATGTGTTTTTTTTTGGAAGTAAACGTGAGAAAATCTTGGAAGGAACAGACAAGAGTAGACCACAGTATACATGTATGTGTGTCCTCTGATAGTAAATGAGAGTTTTACAACAATTAATGACATTTAATAGCATTCAGCATCTATTGAAGTTTGAATCAACACATCTATACGACTAAAAGCAGATGTGTAGGTCTAATAAGAATGATAGGGGTGACAGTAGGTCTCTCTTTCAGAGCTGAAGCTTGTACTGTTGCTCTTCTCAGCCTCATTGGCTTCTATAATTACCGGCTGAGTAAGTACTCCAGGTTTGTGTGTGTGTCACGCACCATCAACATGTTACCATGGTGAGAAAATATCCATCACTGCTCACCTCTCACACGTCTTTATTTGATTCCTAATTGTTTTCTTTCATTCTTTTTAATTGTTTTCCTCTCTCCAGTAATCCGGTACAGGATTCATTCAAACAAGTATTTAGTGAAAATGAAAAAAAATGTGTTTCACTTTTCTGAAATTGTATTAGCTTTCTTTCTTTATTTCTTTCTTGCTTTCTTTCTCGTGAGTGTGTTTGGTAGCTGAGTCTGTTAACTTGCAGGCATCAACACGGTTTTGCAGTGTTCATGGTATGAATGTTCATTCAATGTTGAGGCAACATTATATAACTGTTAAACAATGAAATAATAAATGTTAAATTATTTTGATGCTACACTGACTGGACTGAACCAGGTGAATGGCAGAGGCTGCCTGCCAACTGCTCATCAGGAGGGACATAGTGCTTCCTTTCCAAACACTCTTGATAATAGTAAGTTGAGGGAGTAATTTGGAGTTCAGTATCTAGCCCAAGGACGTCCAAAGTGTCAATGTGCCAGTAATTGAACCAGAGACCAGTAGAGAACCTGCTTTATCACCTGCGCCACAGCTAATGGTGTCACTTTCATTCCCAATCTGCAGCCTGTAGGTCCATTGTACGTGATACTGGATCATTTTTATTTTATGGGGAAAATCTTTTCTGGTTTTCCTACTGGCTGCTCTCCCCCAACTCTCTGTGATTTACAGAGTTTCCTGATTGACAGTGAAGTAAACTGCTGCCAACTGTAGCTGCTGTTAGCTCATGTTAGCTCAGTTTGTTAGCCGGGCTGCCTGGACTGTGATCCCAGAGCACCCTGGGAGTTAAGTAAGCTTTGTGAAATAAAAGGCTGAAAGACAGACACCGAGCTGGACTGACTGCTGTTGGACTAGTCAGTAATATTAGCTGCTGCTGGGTCTGCTGTTGGTGACCTGGTTGATGATTGGCTGTTAGCAAATTTTGACCCGTTCACAGGAGAGTTTTCCACTTCACCTCAGTCCATGCTCTTTTTAGATCCAATCGTGTTACCAACCTGTTACCAGTTAACCTCATTCATTGTGAGATGTTCAGCCGACTGTTTTGGAAATGGGGTTGTAAGAAGTTGATTGAGTTAAGCTAACCCTAACCCCAAAAAGTTCAACAACGTTGAAGCTATATTACTTTTTAGAAAATTCACTGAAACATTCAAGTTTGTTGTGTACTCATTTCTTAGCCTGTTAATGTGCTATCCTCTCAATACACATCGATTTTTGCAAAAAGTTATTATACTTCTGCGCTGTGAAGGAAAACAAATGTATACAAATGCAATACAAATGTATGATGTATAAATGTTCAGTATTGGGGTGTGTGTACACTTTTACTTGTTTCTTCTCCAGGAATAGTTTTTCTGCTATTACATGCTACTGCAGACCCGGAGTGGACAAATATATTTTCTATTCCCATTGTTGTGTCAACACACTTTGTTTGATTTTGCCAAGTAATTTATTGTGTATATGGAAGAGTGTACAGTACATTCTGTACCATGGACGGTCACGTGCCTCCTGGCTGCAGTTGACAAGTTTTTAATTACTGGACTTATTGATGAGCACAAACGGCAGTACAACTCAAATTGGTGGAGCTTGTAATTAAATATCTAGTGGTCCACTGATCCGGTGGTGTGTCACATTCAAAGGTCGTCAGTATGGTGGTGAGGCAGAGATACAACTCACACTACAGGTCTTTTGACGTGTCAGTCTGACAGTGGATTATGAATTATTGTACAATGTTAGATTCTTATGTGACATGATACACTCAAAAAAGCAATGAGGTATCTGCTCTGGTGACTTTGTGTTGCACGTTTCCTGTTAATCACACACCAACAACACTGTACGGCAACAGCAACATACATTCAAAAATCACACAGGAGACAGAACATATCATCTGTTTAATGTATGCACGAGAAAAAACATTCAAATCCAACATGTCTGGTTCACTGAGCTGAACAATTTACATGAACAAAACTAAAAAGAATTAGACGTCTGAACGATCACTGTATAAAAATCGTCAGTTAATGCACAGAGACATATGTTTACGTCTAATCTCCAAATGAAATCAGCCTGACAGCTGCCACATGTTTTGTTGTTTTCAAATTAAATAGAGGTTTTCAGATTAATTTACTTTCATCCACATTTTTGAACATCCCATTCTATGGAAATCACATCACACATTGTCCTTGTAAACACTTTTTAAACAATTGCATGAGTTGTTCTTCTGTTGCGTTTCTGACAGAGCGGTCACTTGAGGCATGATGCTGGTCGATTCCAACAGAACACTCAGACCTTCAAACACATTTACTGTTACTACCCATGACCTCAGCTGTCACCAAATCATCCACGACTGAAGAAGTAAGAACATCTATCCGTCTGTAACCAATTATCTTGGCTGCAGGCGCTGGAGCCTATCGATGAGAGAAGTCCTCGGAGTACTTTGTTCATGTGGCCTCTTTTTAAGGTGAAAACAGTCCCTCTATTCTGACTGGAGATAAATACACATTCTAAAGTGTTTACCAGTTTAATAGTATTAAATAAGAATACTGTAAAAACACATTCGATTGTATTTTTTCACAGTAAAAGAAATAAAACACTTTTCTGATCAGTTCAATCTACACACACCATTCACAGCGCCTGTAAATGGACTGCAGTCTAGTCTTCTAACCAACACACACACAATGATGTTGCTGCCTTTGGGAGCAATTTGGGGTTCAGCATCATGCCCAAGGACACTTGCAGGCTGGAGGAGCCAGTCAAAGCACCGATCTCCTGATTAGTGGACAACTCGCTCTGCCTCCTGAGCCACAGGCGCCACACAGAATGTGATGAAGTGTTTGCCACAGACACAGGTACACGTACTGACTGGCCAGGTCCCACACTTTAGCAACTAGCATTTTTGTCCTCTCTGCGGATGGCCTGAAGCCACAGATCTCTTCTTTCACTGTCCTTTGCTCTTTGGGGAAGACAAGGTAAATTGTGACGCAGCAGCTTTTAGGCAAGGTGCCTCTACATTTTCAATTTGTCAGCAGCACCTATACAAAAGGGCTGTGGTCATACTGTAGATAGCAGAGTGACGTATGTCTGCTTGCATCTATGTCAGCTTGCACTGCGAAGCATGAGAGGCAGGTACACATCGGACAGTCAGTCTCACATCCACACATGCACATCACAGGGAGAGCATGCATGAAGTTAACGTGCAGAACCACCAGTATGATCCTTTAAATCATACATCCACATGTTTTCCCTTTATGACTTGTTCGAAGTGATTTGTTGAAATGGAAGCTGACCCTCGTTTGTCACTGCAAAAAACCCTTTTAAGCCACAGGACCACTTGTACTTGTGTCTCATTGGAGTTGAGTAACTATTTTAAATTAATTGACTGGAGTGAATTTTCACCAGCTTTGCTGCTCACAGGGGAACTCTCTATTTTCAGCGCTGCCTTCACTTTCTCATTATTTACAAGATGAGGGGACTGAGTGCTGTGTTCCTGACGGAGCTGGCATATCAGGATGCTGCTGAACCAGAAGGTGATGAAGGCTAAAAACAGGTTCAGGGACAGAAAATAGCTTTTCTGATGTTAAACAGCAGCAGGGAGATCGTCTGTAGTGGATGAGGTCAGGGATACGTAATAAAAAGAGGTGTCATCATCAGAGTCATATTTGTCACCTTCCTAGTTACAATGGTTTAGTTTGGTTTGTTGGCCTTGTATGTTTCCTCAGAAACAACACTGATCAGAGGATCTCCAACCTCTCTCTTGTTACTCCAGCATTCCTCAGACTTTGTCAGATCAGCTGTTGTTCCTTATTGAGTAGCTTTGGCTCATGAGGTAGAGCGGGTTGTCCACTAATCAGCTGATCGCTGGTTCAATCCTCGACTCCATGTCGAAGTATCCTTGGGCAAGATGCATATGAATAGTTAGCTCCTAAAACTGATGAGCAGTTGGCACCTAATGCTATCAGTGTGTGAATGGGTGAATGAGATATGTAGTGTAAAAGTGCTTTGAGTCATCAGACTAGAAAGGCGCTACAGTATATGCTATAAGTACAGTCTATTTACCTTTTATAGTCATAGTATTCAGACAGACCATGAGATGAACTTTGAAAATCAAACAGATTCTACAGGAGGGGAAACACAGGCAGCACAAATTGACTAAAGACACAACCAATCAAGAAAAAGACAGACAAAATGTTTCAACTGAAGTAAAGTATCCTGGGGCTTCATGGATCCACTTCATAAACATATATATTATATGAAAACAAAGTCTGGAGTTCCTGCTGAGTTCTGAGATCAGAGAGCTGAGCTGAACACAAAACTGTCTAGCTAGCTTAGAACTAACATCTGTACATGTTTGGTGAGCTCCTGTCCATACCTGCTGGTCATGGATGCAAACTGCCAAAAGGAAGTGAGACCTTCTAAAAGGCTTGATATATATATCATCTGGACAAGCCGGGAAGCACTGTGAGAATCATGTCCTTTGACTTCTCCAGTGCATTTAACACCATCCGTCCGGCTCTACTGGGTGAGAAGATGACTGCGATGCAGGTGGAGGCCCCCATCGTGTCCTGGATTGTTGACCACCTGTTGGGCATACCACTGTGTGTCCGATAGGATGGTCAGCAACACTGAGGCACCACAGGGGACTGTCCTCTCTCCCTTCCTCTTCACCCTTTTCACCTCAGATTTCAACTATTGTACCAAATCCTGCCACCTTCAGAAGTTCTCTGATGATTCAGCAATAGTTGGTTGTATTGAAAAGGGTGATGATAGTGAATACAGGACTGCTGTGGGTAACTTTGTCACTTGGACTGAGCTGAACCATCTGCAGCTCAATGTGACAAAGACGAAGGAACTAAGGAAACACCAGTGACCCCTGTTTCCATCCAGAGGGTCCCTGTGGATACTGTAGAGGAGTATAAGTACCTGGGGGTGTACTTGAATAATAAGGTGGACTGGACAAGAAACACCGAGGCTGTCTACAAAAAGGGCCAAAGCCAACTGTTCTTCCTAAGGAGGCTGAGGTCCTTTAACATCTGCCGGACAATGCTGAGGATGTTTTACGAGTCTGTTGTGGCCAGTGCGATCTTCTTCACTGTCACATGCTGGCACAGTTTAGTTTAGTTAAGTTTAGTTAAACTTAATGTTTAGTTTGTAAAATTATATTTAATCCAGGAGGACATTCACTATAGCATGCAACTCTGGAACAAAAAGAAGGTTGAAAACCCTCCTCAGAAATAATAAATAATGGTGTTGGAGGAATGAAAACCCTCAAAAAGAATTGCTTATAGCCAAAATGGCGGCAACAGGCTTTGAAGCAGAGGCTTATAGCAAGAACTTGAGGTCAGCCGAAGAAGTGTTGCAGGATTATAAGAAGTTCTGAATCAGGCCCCATGGCGCTGACAACAGTCCTCTTCAGAGGGTGGAGACTGAGATTGTAAGTGATTTTAATATGATGTCCGGATGTGCGAATATAGCCGTCAGAAAATGCTGACGTTGTTTCTAGGAGTGGACGTAGAGTGGGCCTAGGGGCAAGCTGCTGTATAAGAAAGGGTGTGCCATGTTGTCTTCCCAGATAGCATGGCAACATTGATTCAATGTTGAAATTCCATCAGAATCATCATTTTTGTTGAGGATGGATATTCAAGGTTAGATAACATTGAATCAATGGTGATTATTCTTTGCTTTTTCAGTGTTGAGAAGCGAATGATTCAATGACAGTTTCGTTGATGCATCAACATTCATTCAATGTTGGTCTGCTATCTGGGTTCAGTTCAGTTCCAGAGCCACCTCGGGTTTATCTCTTCCAAAAAAACAACAACAACTGTATTGCTGTTTCAACTAAAATCAAGATGTCTCATGATCTGATCATAACCACACTGAACTGCTCTGTGTTGTTAAGTCATTTTCTGCTGAGTACATTCTTAAGCAGGTGCTCATGTTATTAATTTATAGCAATCATATCACAGTATTGCGATGAATCTGACAATTACATTCAAAGATGGAAATTGTTGCCTTTTTAAAGTACCTTGATGTTCTTGTTATCTACAGTTGAGAGGGATGATGTGTTCCAGACAGAGATGAGAGCTCAGTGATTACAGTTAAAAATAATTCTGCAGCAGTAAAAAGTCACACCTCAACATGAATTTTGGTTGGCTGCATGGCAGCAGCAGAAAGAACACACTGACCTGAGAGAGACAGAGCGAGGTACACAGCAAACATCAGCCACAGCACACACCTCAGGCAACTAGCTGACACTCATCCACAGCTATGTGAAATGAAATCGTTAAGGAGAGTAATTACAGAAAACTGTCATGTCAGGCTCATGCACACCATTTTAAATGAAAAAGTGTTACCGAAGCTGCTGCAGGGGGTATTGTTGTAACAGATCCGAGGAACAACTTTGGGATCAAGATGTGAGTTAAATGTGTGAAATGGTAACAGAATTTACTGAGGCAGAGAGCAACATGGACTCTGGTATGAATGAATGTGGTGACGTTGCTCAAAATGGCTCAAATATAAAACACAAGCAGTATGTTTTAAACAAGCAAAAGTTTATCCACATATTAAAAATTACTTTAGGTCAAACTTTGTGAGTGTGTCTGTAACATTGCTCAAGAAGACAGGAAGTGGGTTGCAGGTTGTGAATCTGAAACTGGATTTTCAAAATGACCATAAACCTGGACAGTGGGAGCCCTCACAGCCTTTCGACTCTTATTAACAGTTGTAGTTGGAAAGTCAAAGGCCTTGGGAGTATTTCAAAAACTCCTGAAAAAAAAAGATGTTAAATTTCTCACACAGTCAAATATTCTACTTCAGCTTTTGGTACTTTTAATTCTCTTTTTAATAATAATTTCACTTGAGTGTGGCCTTTAGCATTGGTGTGTTCTGCGGCTCATTGTCTTATAATCCATCAGTTGTCTGATCAGAAAAAGAAGATGTCATACCATCTGGAGCTGGGAAACATTCAGGACTACACAAGTGAACTTGCTTGTATCCACACAGTAAACACAGGCTCATTATCTCACTTTTTGTAACATTTAAAAACTGGCTCAGCAAAGAGGAATTACTTTGGATCAAGATAAAATTTGGAATTCTCAGCAATCAAACACACCCTTCCCCAACTCAATACACTGTGTTTTACTTGCATGGTCTGCTGTAACAAGTAGCTTGTTGTTAACATCATTAAGAAATATTTAAAGTAAAATAGATTGGATGATTCATCTCTAATTGTACCTCTGTTACACTGTGTTTCATCAGAATCAGAATCAGCTTTATTGGCCAAGTAGTGTACACACACATGGAATTAAGTCTAAGTTGCCGTCAATGTTACTCTACTAGAAACAGACTTGCAACTAAAAATGGACAATAAATCTGAACAAACACAAAAAAATAAACATAACTAGAAGCATTGAAGCTGAACCCAGCTGTGGTTTGGATGAGTTGGACTAGAGTAAAGGAAAATGGTAAACAGACTGTACTTGTACTCTACATATCTCATTAACACACATTCATACACTGATGGCATTAGCTGCCTTGCAAGGTGCCAACTGCTCATCAGTTTGAGGAGCTAACCATTCACACACCGATGGCACAGCCTTCAGGAGCAATTTGGGGTTCAGTATCTTCCAAGGACACTTCGACATGCAGTCCGGAGGAGCTGGGGCTCAAACCCCCGATCATCTGATTAGTGGACGACCTGCTCTACCTCCTGAGCCACAGCTGAACAGCCAACAAGTGCTCAGCATCATGTATGTAGGATAGATAGAAGCTTTGGATAAATAAAATTTTTTGTTTTGTTTTCAGGATAGACGTTCTATGACCTGGGTCTTAGGTTAACTTAGGTTTTCTCTTTTATTTTGTAATTCTCCCCTCTATGTGTCTGTAACTTCACTTTTGTTACTTTTGTTGCATTTCCAGTTCAGATCGTCTGTTCCACCCTGATTAGTTTCAGTGTCTTTTCATCCTGCCTTCACTTGTGTATTAATGTTGCTTTCACACCAGGATAGTCCGGGGGACTAAACATACCTTCATTTGGTTCGGTTCACTTTCACACTGCTCTTTTGAAAGCAGACCAAACCGCCTGGGCAACATCATGCAGTTACAACAGCTGCTCGTTTGGGGGTGGTATTGCCCAAAACAAGCACCTACTAGGAAGAAAAAAAACACCATGAAGAAGAAAACATTAATAGGCGTTCTGATCTTTGGTTCTCTGGATAGTCTGTTTGGTTTCCCTCTGTAAGCGAACTGCACTGACCAGAGTTCGCTTCTTTGGTCCAGAGTTCAGATGAGCTTTTACACCTGCCCAAACGAACCGGACTATCCTAGGAAACAAACACTGGTCTGTTTAAAGCAGTCTAAACAGCGCTGGTGTGAAAGCTCCCTTACTCTGTGTTCCTTGTCACTTTGTCTTCATTCTGTGTTCATGCGTTCAGCCATTTGAAGCGTTTGGACTGCCTGTCCTGGTTTTGAGTCCATCTGATCTTCAAAACTTGACTTGACTTTTGCTAAATAAACCATTGGTCTGCATTTGGGTCCTCTTCCATGTGTTCCTTGTTACTTTGCTTAAACCAGGACCACACTTTATTTTAAAAAAATGAAAACATTATTGTCATTTCTAGGACGTTACGTTTTGGGAAAGCAGCAGCAAAGACTCCCACAGGATAAAGAACAGAGCACTGTGTTCTGAGCTTGACTTCATGGCCTGCCCGAACTAATGTTGTGCTCATTTACATTATATTGAAGTCAGCCTGGAAGTGAACGCACCTAAGATGTGTAGCAGTAATATACACCCTTGAGTACAGTAGGTCAAAGCTGAAGCAGGAGTGGCTCTGTGGGGATGTTTTCCTTTCCAAACTCTGTCTAACCTCTGGGTTTGTTTCCCACCTGCCTGAGTGCCTGACAGCTTGTATGCTCATAAAAACATTGCCAAATCTCAGCAGTTGCCTTGACTGAATTAAACGATTGCATGAAGATGTCCAAAACTTAATAACACTGTAATTCTTATAAACCAGAGCTCCATTAAGAACCACGTCTTCATCATGATTTAGTTTCACTAACTAACATCTAACTAACTGGAAGTGTGAATCTGTCACACATGGACGGCAATAAAGAAGGAACCGCTCTGCTGTACATGTATTGTTTTTGTTTTTCCTCCAGCAGCAGCAATATGTCCTGCCGTAATTGGCATTCCTGAAACAAAGTCCCTGTTAATGAGTCAGTGTTATCAATGGCGCTCGCGCTGGTGGGTGGAAAACAGAGAACAAGGCAACAGACTGCTGTCAATCTGCTACACAGGAAGACTGAACGCACAGAGGAGCAGTGGAGAGGCAGCAGCCGAGGAGGTGGTTTGTTTTCTCTGTCGCATCGCTGCTGTCAGGAAGTACACACACGCACACACACACACACACACACACACACACACACACACCGTTGTAGAAAGTGTAACAGTGTTCAGTTGGGTGAGGTATGTTCTGCTCTGCTGTGGGTGAGACAATAATAAAAAATAAGAGTATGGTATAAACATTGTGTGTTCGCCTTATGCTGTATTTAAATTCATAGCAGAAATGCAAGCAGCTCTTTTATGGCAAACATTTCTATGTCATATTATATATGTAGCAAAGGTTGTATTTATGACATTCAAGACAGATGGGTGTATTTAATGTGATGAACCAGCTGATGTGATCCTGTGCAGGCTGGCTCACTGGCGTGTTGCCAGCATCGATGATGTTAGTAACACCTGCTGTGTTTTTTCTGCTGTGACAAGTCAGACTGTGAATTAAAGAATACAGAATGCACACATCAATTCATTCCATCCAATTCCATTCAATTTTATTTATATATGACACCAAATCATGACAAAAGTTATCTCATGAGACTTTCCATGCAGAGCAGGAGGCGTTACATAGATAAATAGAGACACAGAGAGAGACACACAGATGCACAGCAGCAGTAAAACAATAACTAACTTTAAACTGGAATGGAGATATGGTAGACGTAATGATGATAATAGTAATAACAGTAGTAATAGTAATAATAAGTAAATAACATGCATTAATGAGACACGAATGTACAGATCACAAATGTCATCATGTACATCTTTGTATGTCATTAAACCAAGCGGCAGCCTCCGTGGCTGTGAAGTGAAGCCAATGCTAAAGTGCTAAAAACTGCAGTTCCTCTTCCCGTCCACTTGAGGCTGGCTCCAGAAGTGAGTCAGTCTCCATAAGTCCCCATGTTCAAATGTCCAACTTCACAGCAGAAATAAACATGTTTACAGCCTGGTACAAAAAACTGTTTTGGTCTCTATAGCTAATTTCCCTGTTCATGACAACAGTACTGAGGGTGAATTTTTATACAACTCACCCATTGGACATACATCATTGAATATAGCTTCAGAAATGAATGATCGACTGTTCGATTCCCGGCTCCTCAAAGTTGAAGTGTCAAGATACTGAACCCCAAATTGCCCCAAATGTGTATGAATGGTTAGCTCCAGTTGGCACCTTGCCTGGCAGCCAATGGCATCAGTGTATGAATGTGTGTGAATGGGTGAATGAGATACGTACTGTAAAAGCAGGGAGATATGAGAGATATACAACCTCTAGATAAAAGCTTTACTAAAAGGTATTTCATATTACTGGTAAAAAAAAAAAGTATTATATTTCATCCATCACAGATACAATATTTAAATGAATTAACATCCTATAGCACACCTGAAAAAATCTTATTCAGTGTGAGGAGGAACCCAGAGAAGTATGAAAAGATACGGGGCTCCTTCTTAGTCCTTACTACCATCATTACATCACTTTAACTAGTATGTCAGTATATAACCTGCTCCCCTTTACTATTTTGTCTACCAAACTTCTGTGATTTTATGATTCAGATGTAAACAGGCGTGAACTCATGCTCATACTCATAATTGTTTGTTGTCCTGGGGTTGAGGGCAGGGGGTGGTGAGGGGCTCTGATTTTGGGTATGTTTTCATCTGGAGACTAAAACTAAATCTAAAATGCCAAATGAGCCCTTATCACACCTGACAGCTGCGGAGAACACTTTATCAGGGAAACAGCACAGACTGTGAACAAGAGAGAATGAAGAGAACACAGCGTACACTGGTAAGAGGTCAAAGGTCATGGACCAGAAGTCAGTGGATAGTTGGAGAGAGATCCATAATTCACATCTGACACCAGAGAGCACATTTTTCAACAGATGCAGGGGTCCTTGTCATTTGGGTCTGGGTTATGGTGGCAGCCTGCTAAGCAGTTCTTACGTCCTTCTCATTCTAGCCACATCCTCCAGCTCCTCCAGGGGCATCCCAAGGCATTCCCAGGCCAGATGGGCTGTATAATCCCTCTGGCATGTTCTGGCTCTGGCCCAGGTCTCAGAGGTAGACATTGCTCCTTTCAATGTGAAGCAGCCGCAGCTCAACTTTGAGCTCCTTCCAGATATCTGAGCCCCTCACCCTGTCCCTAAGGGTGAGCCCAGACACCCTGACAGAGGAAAGCACTTGTATCTCATCCCTTTGGCTGCTTAGATCTCATGTTCTGTAAGGGGTTTTGAATGCTGATCAACCAAAATATCCAACACTTATCTTCCTCTTTTCTGTGAAAGGTTGGTACAGACTTCTTCTCACAGACTCTATTACAGTTTTGTCCAGTTGCTAACACACTGTAATGACATGGATAGCACAAATATTTAAAGTGACACACAGGGAGCAAAACCTCATCTCAAATCTCCAAAACTTTAAACAAATTTTCTGCTTTACACACATTTTGCAATTGGAAATGTCTTTTTAAGTGTACTGAACGTGGTTCTCTGCATAAGACACAACAATCTGACATAAAGTCACATGTTTGCAATTTCAAAACACTGCCATTTAAAATTACACTACATGAGCTCATTGGCCACTACATGTGCCACCTGGCCAAACAGGTAGCACATGGTGTTATGTAATTGTTAACATAATAAAAGAGAACAGATGAGCATCTTTTTGTCTTTTACAACAACAATGGAAGACATTGCTGAGAGAGGAAGAGGAAGAGGGAGGGTGAGAATGAGAGACACTTTCATTAAAATTTTATTGCTTACTTCCTGAATGAAGTGTTAACAATTACATAACACCATGTTTGGCCAGGTGGCACATGTAGTGGCTAATGAGCTCATGTAGTGTCATTTTAAATGGCGTGTTTTGAAATTGCAAACATGTGACTTTATGTCAGATTGTTGTGTCTTATGCAGAGAACCACGTTCAGTACACTTAAAAAGACATTTCCAATTGCAAAATGTGTGTAAAGCAGAAAATGTGTTTAAAGTTTTGGAGATTTGAGATGAGGTTTTGCTCCCTGTGTGTCAGTTTAAATATTTGTGCTATCCATGTCATTTCAGTGTGTTAGCAACTGGACAAAACTGCAAAGCAGGCTTAAGACGCTCCTTCTTGATACCAAAACCCCACCAGGCACGTCTCTGTTACATCACAGCCGCAACGCTGTTTTGGTTCCTTCTTTCATGCGACTTCAAACCCCACCAATTAATTTGTAGATCAAACGGATTGTTTCTGTGTCTGACTTCTGACCAGCTCGAGCTGCTCTCAGGAGATTGATGTGGCATCCAGCAAAAACAGAACAGTGTTTGTGTTGCTTTGAGCCTGGACCGCCATGAACTTCTTATGATGCATATACACTGATATACACTGATAGGAGAGAAGAAAAAAAGAGGTCAATGTATGTTATTTTTATTATTAGTAGTAGTAGTAGTAGTAGAATTATACTTCTGGTATGATTTAGTGCTATATAAATTAAACTGAGTGAATCCCTGTCTCTGTGCAAAGATGTCCTGCTGTGATTGCTGATCAGATGATGCTGTCTGTTTCTGGTGTTCATTCAGACTCTGGTTCCGGGAGTCCCACTGGGATGCCTCTGGTAGTCCTCTTCCTCATCCGCTCCTTCAAAGTCAAAGTAATCAACCAGGAGTCAGTGGACAGCCTTAGAAAGATCACAGAGGCCATCTGATAGACTTAAAAGATTACAGAACTTTTTATTCACTCAAATTCAATCACAGAATGAGGAAGCGGTGCCATTATAGCACTAATACTGTGTTGTTTTCCTTTGTCATATATATGAAACAGCAAGCCTGTCTCTGTCTAAAAGATGTATACAACTAATTTACAGCAGCAAAAGGGAAATGTAATGCATAAAAGATCATTTCTAGGAACAGGGTTGGAAACAGAGATGGTAGTTATGACTCAAGACCAAAAAGAATCTGGCCATAAAGCGCCGTCTGTCTAGTCCATTTTTGTCTCTTTCATTCTCTCCCTTCCGTCTTTACTACTACCATCTTATCCTCTTATCCATCCCTCTTACCCTTTCCTTCCTGCTTATATGTACTCTACCTCCCTCTTTGCTCTCTTTATCTTTGCACTCCTCAATCATTACCCCTTCGTTTTTCTCTCTGCCTCCCACTCTGTTCTGTATGCTTGTTTCCTTTAAACACCCCAACCCTTCAGTATGAAGGATTACCCATGGGGCCAAGCTCCATAGCATCCAGAGCGTTCATTCTGACGTTTATTTACCCAGAAAACAGTTTGCTCAGACCCTCCAGAGAAACATGGCAAATCAGTTCTTTTGTGTAATTTAACCTTTATTTACCACACCAAGGCTGGCTGACCACACAGAGCACTGCTTCACATTTACACACATGAACACACATCAGTCTTTTACTGTGTGGGGGAGTGATACCTTTAGTAGCAGTGTAGAGCTACAGGCTTACAATAAATCAGGTAGATGGATAAACTCACCAGAATACAACAAGTCCTTTTTAAATAAGGCACAATCTGAAGGCTGCTGACTGCTTTAAAGGATCGAGCTGACAATACTCTGTATGTATTTTTATTATCAGAAAATCTCAGACCAGATCCAACAATGAATGTTTTCTCCATCAAGTATGTGTGCATCCAAAACCTGATGTATGTTATTCCTCTGCTAAAACAGATCAGTGGGTTTTCACTTTCACAATGAATTTGTCTTGGTGTTATTGGTGCAAAACAAACATTACATAAAATTATAAGGAGGATAAAAAATCAAGTATTAAACATGTTTTGATCATTACAATGATGTTCCATGCAGATCAGATCATGTTTAGTGTCTGCATTTCAATTATATTGTGTCTACACAGGCACAGGCGAGCTGTGCAGTGACAAAGGTTGCCCTTTACATCTGAATTTTGTTTTTATGTTTTTCTGTCTAAATCATAAACAGAAGCCCAAACCTAGAAGCTATGGTATTGATGCACATAAAAGGGGGGAAATTTTAACAATTGGCACACCTACCATGTAAACCTTTCAGCACCATGGACACCATGTTTGTTGCCTTGTAGTGTTGTTCTGGAGCTCTTCTGAAAAGACTGTATTTTTCCTGATAGCATGACAGCTAACCTTTAGTATACAGACAGGCTAGCAACAGACTTAACAATGACATTTACATTTACTGACACAGACAAATCAGTGTTGACTTTAGGCATTGTTTATGTTTTAATATTGGGTTAGGTAATAATGAGTAGGAGTGTGTATCTATAACTGTAACTTATATAAATAAAATAAATACATGAGTAAATATTGGATCATCACACGCCATCTCATATTGATAATAACAGTTGCTTACATTTAGTCATTTAGTCCAATAATAATCCAAAGAGACTTACTTACTTAAAAAAGGAAGTAAGCATGGTACAGTGCAACCACTGTACTTATATATCTCCTTTCTAGTCTTCCGACCACTCAAAGCTCTTTACACTACATATCTCATTCACCCATTCACACACATTCATACACTGATGGCATTAGCTGCCATGCAAGGTGCCAACTGCTCATCAGTTTGAGGAGATAACCATTCACTACACATTCACACAGCAATGGCTCAGCCTTCAGGAGCAATTTGGGGTTCAGTATCTTGCCCAAGGACACTTCGACATGCAGACTGGAGGAGATTGAACCGGGGATCGAAACCTCCACTAATCTTCTGATTAGTGCACGACCCGCTCTGCCTCCAAGCAACAGCCTGTTGGTTGCCTTGTCTTGTTAATGAATGTGGTTACGTTCTCCAGTCTCCCAAGTGAAAGTCAAACATGGCCCACACTCCTCCACCAACTTAGTGTCTGCACTTTAAAGCACAAGCAAGTAACAGATTGTAACATTAGCATTGTAGTTAAGGTGATGCTAGTGTAGCACCTTTGGACTGATTCTGCAGTCACCATTGCAGTCGTTTTTCTGCTGTAATAGGAATACACAACTTCCTGCTTTGGCACTGAATGTTACTTTGGTTGTAAATGTCAAATATTTATGTCTTCAGTCGGAACCAATGGGTTTAGGGTTCTGCCTGCAGCAGGGACAGCCAACAGTAGCTGTGTGAAATCGGTCCGGACAAACGCTGTGTCCTCTCGTCGCTCCTAGCAACACCTGTGACAGAGCTGTTTGTTTCTCATTTTAAAATCTGGTTTTGACCTTTCGTCTAGCCCACATCTTCACTTCAGAGATTCGTTCTTATAAAATGCACTATCTACCTTTTGTGACTACCACATGATTAACGTTTAACTCATAACCTTTCCTGCTTTTCTAAACCTAACCATTGCCCGGAGTCTGGATACAAACCAAGATTCTGTTGTCACGGTCCTGCACTCTGCCCACCATACAGACAGTTCAGCACTTTAAATAAATGCAGTTTCATCCAGTCAAAGAAATGTTGTCTCTGAACATAATCCAGGCAGAAGTTACATTTGTCACCACAACATAATAATGAAAACAGTTTGTTGATTAGAAACAATGCAGAGTTGCATCAGAAAGCAGACATGAAGGTTTTATATTTTGTTCATATTCAGATTTAATTCACTTTCATTTCTCCCTCCATCAACCTTTTATTCTCCCCAAATCCTGTTTTGTGTTTTACAGCCACGGTTCATGCTTCTGCTGCCCCTGTTGCAGGGCAGCAGAAGCTTTGGTAGAAAAACAGAGGCCAGAGCTTTGGACACCAATTTCCAATGGATTAAAATTTGGGACATGTTTTGATTTTCACTAATTGCTTTCAGAAGCTCAACTTTATTCTTACTCTCAACTTCCCCTCCCTTCCTGCTTCACTTCCTTCCTTCCTTCCTTCCTTCCTTCCTTCCATCGTCTTTACATCAGCCCTCCTTCACTCCATTTTGTTTCTCTCTCTCCCTCCGAGCCAACTTCCTTCTTTCTCTCCTAAAAAGTGCTGTGGGATCACTTCTTTAGTTGAAAAGCATTTCCAATAAAAAATGCTGACAGTGATGTTTGTGGATTATCCTTTCTGAATTGTGTCTGAGAAGACAGACTGTGGTTGACTTGCTTGTCGTCATTTTTAGATTCTTGGAGAAGGAATAAAAAGATTATTTCACCATGATATTGTTGTGTTGGCAGAAATCTCAGACAGATATATCAAAAACTCACCACATGAAAACAAAATTATCTGTACCACTGTGGTTTGGGTGAACATACCATATTAAGAGATAAGAAATCTTACATCCAGGATCATAAAATAGTTGATTTTATTTTCATCACCAATACTGGCATGTCAAGTCCATTTGACTAATGGATAAGTTCAGGATGAAACTGTCCAATGAGATCATCACCACTATAGTTGCTGCTCCTCAGTCCCACCTCCACCCAGCATCTACCTTTTAAGTTCTGTGGGGGAGTCGTGCAAACCCACCTTGATGTCACCAACTTGTTTGTGGAGACAGAAATGGTGATCTATTGAGGAGACTGTGGAGCTATGTGTAACTCATTGTTATCAGGCTGCTCCAATAAGTCTCTTAGGACTTTGCAGTTAATTCAGAATTCTGCTGCACATGTTCTGACAGGAACCAAGATCAGAGATCACATCTCTTCCATTTTGACTTTTTTGCATTGGCTACCTGTTAAATCTAGAATATAATTTTAAATTCTTCTCCTTACATTACAAAGCTCTTCATGGTCAGGCACCATCATATCTAAAAGAGCTCATAGTACCTTACTACCCCTCTAGAACACTGCACTCTCAGGATGCTGGGTTCCTTGTGGTTCCTATAGTTTCCAAAAGTAGATTGGGAGCCAGAGCTTTCAGCTATCAGGCTCCTCTTCTGTGGAACAAACTACCATTCTGGGTTCAGGAGGCAGACACGGTCAACACTTTTAAGAGTAGACTTAAGACTTTCCTTTTTGATAGAGCTTATAGCTAGGGCTGGCTCAGGTCATCCCTTAGTTATGGGTTATGCCTAGTCAGGCATGGTATTGGTTAAGGATGCATGATAATGATGATGATTTCCCTGTTAAAAGGGGTTTTCCTCACTCGAAACAAGGGTCTAAGGGCAGAGGGTGTCACTCTCTGTACAGATTGTAAAAATTTTATTTTATTTGATTTGATTTGACTTGGTCATCACACATAGTCACAAATTTTTATATTAAAGATATTAAAGAACTAAAATATATCAATGTCAATGCAGGTACAGAATCTGGATTCGTATTTAGCGGCACATAGCATATTCAGCACTGCTAGTTGACAGTTCCTCCTGAGTTGGTGAGCACCATGTGATGTGACTACTTGTCAATCACAAGGTAGTCACGCCCCCTGAAGCATTCCCTGTTTTATCATCTATTTTTCTCTAAATGGGGCCATCATTTACTAAATGAACATCACACTGCATGGAAGTTATCTCGTGAGACCATAAACCCATGAGGAAATTGTTTACTGAGGTAATAAATCAAATGAGAAATAGGCAAATGTCTCCATAAGACTTTATACAATCGGACCTTTTTGTTGCAGCCAGTGGTGCTGAACTCTGCTGGACACTTCATTAATTGACTCAGATGATATGCACTTATTATAATGGATATTTTTATGTCATTTCCCATTCTCCTCTGTGCTGATATTGGGATATGTCAATGAAACATCAAAGCTTGGATGTCAACTCTGATGTGTCCATATGTGGGCAGCTGAGGTAGAGTAGGTCGTCCACTAATCAGATGATTGGTGGTTTGATCCCCGGCTCCTCCAGTCTGTATGTCGAAGTGTCCTTGGGCAAGATACTGAACCCCAAATTGCTCCTGAAGGCTGTGCCATTGTTGTGTAAATTTGTATGAATGGTTAGCTCCTCAAACTGATGAGCAGATGGCACCTTGCATGACAGCTAATGCCATCTGTGTATGAATGTGTGTGTAAGTGTGAAAGAGCTTTAAGTGGTCAGAAGACTAGAAAGGCGCTTTATATGTACAGTATATAAGTACATATTCTAATGTTAATAAATGAAATAAATCTTTTCTACATAAATCTGAAACTGAAACCCAAAATGTCCTTTAACACTGTAAAAGCAGAAAATGAAAAGTCCCTTTATTCCACACAATCTGCCCAAAGTATTTGACCCCAACCCCAGATGAAACACTATTACCTTCAGAATAGACACAATCACCATTATGTTTGATTTCCTGTGCTCCTCTTTGCTAACTGGCCTCCTTCACAGTCTTCATTAGTATTTTTTTATTTTTGAAATGACAAGATGAACTGTTTTAAAAAACTGTCTGCAGAAGTCCCTGCTGAGCTGGTGTTTCTCGGTGAAACAGGGTCAGCAGTGTGACCAAACTGGAATATGGCAGGAGATGATTCTGTCCTGTTTTGAAAAGAATTTCAGTGATATGTTTTCATCTTTCCTTTTCTTTTCCTCTTTCCTTGTCTCTTTTGTCATCTTCGCACATCCAATTTGTCTTTTCCCTCTCCTCTTCTCTATTTCTTGATGTCTTCTCCCCACCATTTCGCTCTTCACCCCTCCTCTTCTCACTGCCATCTCTGCTATATTCAATCCTTTCATATTCTCTTCTTTCCATACATCCATCATCTCCTCTCTTCCTTCCTCTGTCACTCACTCATGTCCAGTACAGTGACATCTGGTTTGTGGTTAATGCAGGAACTCTTGTCAGGTCAGGCAGTTTCAAATCACACACACACACACACACACACACACTACACACGTACACACACACACCCGCATGCTTACATGTACAGAATTAGATGCACCCAAGCTTTGCAGCCCTACTTACATCATAAACTCACACACACGCACATAAAGAAGCAAGTGAAGATAGTGGCAGTGTGTGTGTGTGTGTTTGTGTGTGTTTGTGTGTGTGTGGCCTAAGGGGAGTTGTGTTTTGCTAAATTTATCAGCTCCAGTTCATCTCCCAAGAGCTGAGGACCCAGGCTAGTGCCTTTGTTAGCTCAGCCGTGACTGCATGCTGTGTTTGTGTATGTGAGTGTGTGTGTGTGTGTGTGTGTGTGTGTGTGTGTGTGTGTGTGTGTGTGTGTGTGTGTGTGTGTGTGTGTGTGTGTGTGTGTGCGTGTGTGTACGAGAGAAAAAGTGTTTGCATTTCCACTGCCTCAATTTCTGCCTCTTTTCTCTCATCCATCTTTTTCATCTCCTATATTTTTTTTTTTTATCTTCCTCTCCTTTAGTCACGTTTGTTCTGCTCTCACAGAGAAGAATGTTTCAGCAGCAGCACAGCTAACATGTAATGTAGTGTACAGAAACACCCTCATGGCTACAATCACAGCTTTTAGCTAAAATGATTCTCATTCAGGGTCGCTGAATAAAGACAGATCTGTCTTTGCATGTTCTCAAGGCCTATGTGAAGGATGAAGGCTGCCAACATTTCGTTCACTTTGAAAATAAAAGTTGATATATGCTTTTTAAGGAGGTTCGTTCAAAATTTAAATGGAAGGAATGTGAAACTTGTTTTTTTATTGTTTTTTTATCATGAAACAAAAACTTTAAACATTAACATTAAATGACATATTCATCCATCCATCACCTGTAACTGTTGATCCTGTGCAGGTCCCATGGAGGAGGTGGAGGTATCTCACATCGGACAAGTCAAGAGTTTGTCAAATGAAAAAACACATACTCAAGTAGACATGTGCGTCATGATCTCATTCAAAATTAGAGTAGTTAATTCAAAACATCTCTGTGAACCTAGAATGGGGAATATTTGTCCAATCTTCCCTCCAGAATTGTTCAAATTCACTCAGATTTCATGGTCGAGAGATGATAAAATGAAACTGGACACTTCAAGTCTATCCAGGTCAAAGCTCTGACAAGACTTTCACCTTCCTACTCTTATGCCACTGTGTTGTTTTTTTTGGGATGTGTTTAGGGTCGTTGTCATGTTGGAAAGGTGAACCGCCTGCCCATCTTCAGCTGTGTAGTAGAAGGGTGCACCACGACATCTGATGTCATTAACTCGGTCTGTGATCTTGAAGGTGATCGTACGTGAGCAAGTTATAATGTTTAAACTAACGAACTGATCACTTTTACAAACAATATTTATTTTACTAATTTATTTTACTGAATTCAATCAGTTTTTAATGGTGTTTTCACTTTGATGTTGAACGTTTGATGTGTAAGTACAGCTGAAGGGGTTGTGTAAGGTAAAGACTGCATTTTCTTTCATGTACTTTCTTGGTGATAATCAAACAGTTAGCAAGACATTTTACACTAAACTAAATTCACGGAGGAGCAAGTTGGGCACAAAGAATCAAGATACTGAACTGAACAATCTGAACCTAGCTTAGTATTATGGAATTACTGAACAAGTAAACTATAGGATGCATGTGCCATGAACTTCATATGAACGGTTGAATGTAATGTATGTTAATGAAAAATATTTCCTTTTTAGACAGTTAATGCTAGTAGCTACATTATCACACATTTTGAAAATGTTCACTGTGGTGGATTACACATTAGTCTGTGAGGAGCTACTAAAAAACGTGTGTGTGTATGTGTTGAGTAAAATGCAGTGGTCCACCACACAGTAATGTATGTACTGATGATCATGTGCCAAAATACCTGATAATCCAACTGCTGATTGAGTAACCGCTTCAGTCCCACACTGACCCCGTCCTCACTAGTTTCCCTGTCTATGAAGCTCTGGTGGCTGCTTGTTTTTTACCTGAGGACCATGGGAACACTTGAAATAACTGTCTTATCAGGGTGTTGTGGGACTAACTGAACAAAACATCTGTGACGTGATGTAAGAAGACAAGCTGATGTCCCCTGTGACATACCTGTTCTCACACATCTCTGTAACAGTCAGGCTAGGTAGGAGATGGATGGAGCTGCCTGTCTGATGGTCCTGCATGTGCAATGCTGACATGCATGTCAGCATTTTTTTCAGCAGCACTGCCTGGAGATTGTCAGATATTCATGGTCTCCAGAGAATCAATATCTGCATACATGAAATATTAAACTCTAATTAGCAGATTGTCATCAAATTTACGCAGCACGTGCTTGTTCCCTGGACGGGGGAAACTTCTCCCCATTTCAGCACAGAAGGAAGAATGCTTTGATACTCGCTGACATTACTCCCCACTGAGTGGTTTGGGCTGACCTCTAACCCTGAGCTGTTTGTGTGTGATCACATTTGACTAAATTGTGAAAAATAACATGTATACAACATCAGCTGGGTTCAACGGATAAATATGATGAACCCTCTATGCCTGAGGTCACTAATAGGAGGACCGCAGTCCAGGTCAGGACCCATTCTACTGTATGTCCTGTCTGGACCCAGAGCCGGAAACGACATATCATTAAGTTATATTCAGTTTTGTTGGACATTTTGACTAGCGACCGTTTTCTGACAGTGTTTTTACACCACTACTCAGCGAAAGGGACATCCTACCAGTGGCCAGTACTCGTTACCTTTGTGAGTTGGTTGGGTTTAGGCATGAGGACTGAGATTGGTCAGCCAATCACAGGCAGGGTAGGGCGGGCCTTCACTGAATAGACCAGCAGTGAAAGTGACAGAGAGAAAAATATAAAGGAGTGAGGAGACAAGAGAGAGAAAAGAGGTCAAACTGTAAGTCAGTGTGCCATGGCGTGTGCTAAACGGAGGAAGGTTGACACCGAAAACTTTTAATCCAGAAGATTGACTGACTTATAATAAAAAGTCAGTCAATAACTTATTATTATTATTATTATTATTATTATACGACTTTTCTTCTTTATTTGTTCTTATTTGTTTGATGTAATATTTATTATTGTATGTAGCTCAGAGTGCAGAGTGTCACTGAAAATAAATATTGTTTCCATGACGTTGAATTATAGCTTTCTTTGTTTGATTTGAGTCGTTGACTTCACACAGATGTTGCAGATGTTGATACAACGACAATGCTGCTTCGATATATATAAAATAATTGTAATGTAGAACTAAATTATAATGCAACTTAAACATGATGATGCTGCAGACCTGAACATGAGGACATTTTCTTTATCCGGACCTCCTGAAATCAGAATTAACTACCCCTGCTGTATGCAAACATTCAAACAAAATGGTCATGGCAAGGGCATAGCTGCTGGCATTAGTGTGTGAAGTGGATGTGGATTACTTTCCTCCCTAGCTCTTTCAGTGTGGATATGAGAGATGCAAAGTGACACAAAGGATTAAGGATGTGTATTTATAAAATAGGAAATCTCTGCTTACTGCGGAGTCATTTTAAGGAGACAGGAATTATTCATGACACACAGTACCTAAACTATGGATTATGTGCAAAATATTTAACAGGTTTATTTTAAATACCTTAAATCTGATGACTGCTCTTGCACTGATTATAGCTATATTGCATTGACAAGGTGTCACATGACTGAGAGAAATAATACAAATAGACATGATGATGTGTTTATTATGGAAGGAACAGATGTGCTGCAGGTACAGTCTGTCTTTTTCACACAGAGATTAATGACACTTTTGGCCACATCAAGCTATTATATTTCGACAGGCAGATTTTGTTCTGACTGTGACAGGTGGCCACCTCTTCATTCTATTGTAGCACCTGCTGCTGTGTGAAACCAATCAGCAGACTCTAAAGCCTACTGGACAATATCATTGATCATTGATGTTTTTTTTTTTACATTTCAGGCATATTTGCTTTCGTCCAAACAGCAAACAGCACAGCAATGTTAGCCAACAATGAGGAGACAAAGGTTCAGAGGTCACAAAACAAATAATCAAATAAGGAAGATTCTTGTAATGAGAGCAGATATTTTGCAGGACTTGAATTTAAGAGTGGGGACATTTTTCAATATTTCTGACTCCACACTGCAAAGTCTCTCTTGCCTTTCCTCAGTGGCTGTGACAGCTTTGAGCAAATGTTGGCATTTGGATGAGTGCAGTGTGATGGAAGTGCTGTCAAATGAGGCGAAGAACGAAGATCCTCCTGGTGGAGTCAGCTGAGCATAAGATCTGAGGGGCAGAAAAGTTTGAGAAATCTTCCTGATATTTCCACAGCTTGACACACATACCAGACGGGTGACAAATTAAAGACAAAAGCTGAATAAATGAGTGGAGAAACATTAGGGATGTGGATACTTTCACATGGATCCATTGCATGGTACAGTTAAGCAATTACCATCCAACAGTGCTCTGTGGAGTGTATACAAATGCAGAGCAGGCCCAGTTGATTGTTATTTTGTATCAAGATGGCAAGAGGAGAAGATCTAAGTGACTCTGAAACAGGGTTCATTGTTGAGGCATGGATAGCAGAAGCTTCAGTGCCAAAGACAGCTCAACTGGCTTGTATTTCAGTAAACAAAGGTGACATCTGCATTTAGATTTTTGGCAAACACTGAAGTAAACAGAGCTTGATGTGAGGAAAAACAGAAAAGCAACTCTTCCTGAGGTGACTAAAATTGTCACTGGTGTGATCACAACAATCCGTTCACAGTCAAATGAAGAGGATACGACAGCAGGGCTGCTCTGCTGGTCTACAGAGGAGAGGTGAAAATCAGTGATCTGGTTAGATGAGTGCACATGTGTACATGTGTGCATTATGCCAAGTGAACAGTACATGCCTCTACACTGGAGCCCTACAGTAAGGAGATCCCGGACTCTGTTATGCTGTTTACTGCCATGGTTTGGGTTTGATTGTACCCTTAGATCAGGGGTAGTCAATTATGACTTCAGGAGGTCTGGATAGAGAAAACTGGTTGGTACAGCATCCACCCCACGTACAAAGGCTTAGTCCTTGCCGCAGCCCAGGGTTCGAATTCGACCTGTGGCCCTTTGCTGCATGTCATTCCCCATCTCTCTCTCTCTCCCCACATTTCTGTAACTCTTCTGCTGTCTCTATACAATAAAACTTAAAAAAAACGAAAAATTTAACCTAAAAAAAATATGGCTCACTTGGCTGCAATCTTCTGGATTAAAAGTCTTCGGTGTTTTCGGTGTCAACCTTCCTCCGTTTAGCGCACGCCATGGCACACTGACTCACAGTTTGACCTCTTTTCTCTCTCTTTTCTGTCACTGCCGCTCTATTCAGTGAAGGCCCGCCCTATCCTGCCTGTGATTGGCTATCATTCTTGCCCTCACCTTGACCAATCTTAGTCCTCATGCCTAAAGCCAACCAAACCCACGAAGGCAACACGTACTGGCCAATCAGAGGATGAGGATGGATGTCCCTTTCACTGAGTAGCAGTGTAGAAACACTGTCAGAAAAAAGAGTCGCTGGTTAAAATGTAATCTCCACCACAACTGAATAAAACTTGGACCGCGGTCCGCCTATTAGTGACCTGTGCCTTAGATGTGAGTCACTGCAAATCAATACAAAGCTGTTCTGAATGATCATTTTTATCCTATGAAATATTTCTATCCTGATGAGAGGGGTCTTAACCCTCCCCCAAAAGTGTCCTTGAGCAAGATACTCAACCCCATGGGGCCTTTTACCGTTTACCATAAGGCACAAGGAGTCATTGAGTAGTTTGAAAATAATGTGAATCAGATGCATCATATCTCAAACCAAACTCAAACCAACTCCAAATGGTGAATGGTGTCCATCTTTCCAGTAGAGTTCAGAGACTTTCAGATGCACTGGCTCAACACTTTAATGTTTATTTAAATTTAAATTTATTACTCTCTTGTACATTTACACACACATACAGACAGCACACACATCATCTACAAAGAAATATGGGAAACCTACTGTGGTGTCTAGGCTGGGGGTTGGGCTCCAGGTGCTCTCATTACAGGGATGGGTGTGGTGCTGTGGAGCTGTCTGCACACACCTGAAGCTGATCATCATCTCGAGCAGTATTTAGAGGCTGGCCTCCTGCATGCTGCTGCCAGAGTGTCACCTGCGTCGTGGTAGATCAACTAGGCTCCTCATAAGACTTTGTAACCTGAGATTTATCTGAGTATTGACTTTTATTTCTGACTCCAGCCCTCCCCCCTTCTCACCACCAGGCTTCTGCACCAGTCCGCCCCAGCCTAAACCCCTCGACGGCCTCTCCCTACCTCGTCCCCGGCTTTCTCCCGTGGTCTAATAAACGGCTGCTTATTTGGCAAACTCTGCTCCTCTGCATTTTTGGGTCCACTACCAGCAAGACACCACACATTCATTATTTTTCTGATTAATTATATTAAAACATAGCTGTTGCAGTGCAAATAGAAACACACACACACACACACACTCGGATGTTTCAAACCTTGGTCACCGTGAGAACCCTGAGGCTGTGCTAGCTGCATTAGCAGTCACATTAGAGATGTATGTTCACAGGGCCAAGATGTTTTTATGCCAAGTCTGCAGGCTCAATACACCAGCAAGAGGTAGAAGAGCAATAAAGGTGTGTTTTATTGCTTTTTCATTCTAACAGATTGACCTCGTCTTGTTAAACCCTCTTCACTCTGTCAGCTCCTATCTACAGTGAGATACACATCCTGCCCAGGGCTGGTAACTCGCTACACCAGAGACCTATAACTAATGGCTTGGGCCAGGGGCCCAAGGGCCCAGGGGTCAGATGTAGTGGGACTTTTTAAGTTTTGCGGTTTAAAATTCATCATATGAAATTTGGATTTTATTTTATTTACCCACCATTTCTTATTACAAGCAAGCAGCATTTTTGTAGTCAACCAGCAAAGTCATACCTTCTATATTTGAAATACAAATCCTGCATATAATAGGCTGGAGGAATCTTTTGCTATGGGCCCAAAAAACTGGACCCTGAAGAACTCTTTGCTATGCAAAGATGCATTTCATTGGAATGAATGTTACACCACCTTCATTGGTATGTAGTCCTCTTTATACATACACAGTGTACAGCCAACACGCCTGGCATTGTCTCTTGTGCTTGCTTATTTATTTATATCCGGTTTACATTTCAATCATTTTGAGCAACAGTGAGAGGAAGTCCAACTGTAAATGAAGCAACAATAATACTGAGTAAAATCTAAACAATTTCAGCCAACATGTGATTGAAAGATCCCATCTATTGAGATCTCTTGCTGTTTCACTGATGTAGTGTTGCCTACAGCTGTTGTTCATGTCTTGAGGGTTTACCAGCAGGGATCCTAATGTGTCCAGTGGTTTATGGTAATGACTAGTGCTGATTCCCCACTTTGACAGCTTGTGTTTAGGTAAATGTTCTGAATGCAGTCATGTATCCTCTGGGTCATCACCATTCACTGAACGAATGTGGTAAAAAAATCTGAACCAGAACTTGAACTCCAACCTTTGTTCTAGCACCGCCCCCAGGTGTTGCATTTTTAGTATCATGTCTTGACAAATATAATATATAATAGACTATTATGAACGTCACTAAAGATATCTAATTGTCCCAAAAGAATGAATTATGTTCTTAATCCGCTGGATTTCCTGTAGTGCTACCAGCACTTTTACTTAACCTGTAAAATATTTCAACTATATGGAATGACACGTTTTTGCATGACTATTAATGGCTTGCAGAGGTTGAGTCTGACTTTAATGATTTTGAGGAGAAAAATCTGCCATGAAACCACACACATTCAGGTCCTCAGGATGAGTTGGAATTGTAGTGGTGACCACTGAACTTTTCATATGGCACCATCAAATTTTTCTTAGTATGCTAGTTTGGGGCTGGCACGGTGACCCAGTGGTTTCTGGTTAGTGATCTGCGTGGGTTCTCTCCAGGTACTCCGGCTTCCTCCTACAGTCCAAAGACACGCATTAGGCTGATTGGTGACTCTAAATTGGCCGTAGGTATGAATGTAAACTGTGAATGGTTGTCAGCTGGGATAGGCTCCAGCCCCACCGTGATCCTGATGAGGAGAAGCAGATACAGGTAATGGATGGACACTACTTTGCTTTGTGACCAAATCCCTGCAAAAATCCTGATATTTCTATCAGCCTTAGCTGTACTTTGTGTTAGATTAGCAAATGTTAGCATGCTAAAATGCTAAATTTAAATTTAGCCTTGTCAATGTGAGCATGTTCCCATGAACACATTATAAAGTAGCTCAAATCCTACATGTACTGATAAGCTATGTCTTCATCTATCATTAATGTTATTTGTCAAATCTGTGTTTGACAAGTTGTCAAAATGTCAATTAGTACAAAGATCTATGTATCAGATAATGAGATGAGATGAAATCTGGCCTCTGAAGTATTAAACTAAATAATTCATACCCGATTTTTACAGGGCATTAGACATAATTGGATCCTCGAAAAGACAACAGAGAAGAAAATGATCCTACAATATGATAATATCCCCCAAGAATGATAACCAAAGGTTTTTTTTCAAAAAACAATTTGATTATGAGTATGATTATTATGAGCTGGCATCACTTTACATTGGTGCTAAGCTGTCTAGATGTTCTGATTCTATTAGGACCCATTTAAGAAGACTGAAAATGATTTTTTCTCCTGGTGACTTTAAGCTGATAAAAGTTTGATTTTTTTGTTTTTGCTTTTATATAACACATATTTTTTATGTTTCAAACTTTAGTCCTAAAGCCTGAAGCTGTTGGGCTATTCTCTTTTTAACTTCAGAGGGTCCATCAGAACATAACGATTCTTATTTTCAGGTGATTACACAGAATCAAAACATAGTTATCAATAATATATACCATTACCTCCATATTCTGTAAAGAGTGACATGGCATCGAGAGAAAAGATGTGGCTTTAGAGTGTGTCTTGGAGCAAAACCGAGCATAACATAACAAAATGTGAGGTGGTGTTAGAATGGTTGTTGTGAAGTTGTCTTTGCTGTGACTACATATCAAGATGTGCCTGTCGCCTCCTGCCTTAGCCTTCAACTGCTGGATAGCAGCAATATGAAGACAAAAAAAGACTTTCGCTGTCAGAACTAAACCCTATGTCGTGCCTCCCTGTTACAATACCAGGAAACTGACTTCCACCAGTCAGGCTGAGCCTGACGACCAGGGAACCTGGGTGTGGTTTGTTCCCTAGACCAGGGGATTCCCAAACTTTTCAGCCCGCGACCCCCTTAGCTAATGTTGTTGTTGCTGCTAATGTCGTAATCACATCAGGAGTCAGAAGGGGCAAAGAAAATTGAAAGGCTTTTATTTTAAATGTTACTACTTTTTTATGTGTTGTTACAATTGTGGCTAAAATATGCCATTTACAAAGTTCTTAAATTTTATTTTATTTCTGAAAATCATCTTGCTGCCTCATGAGCCCAGTGTCTACCAGTGCCGTAGACACAAGGCCCTTATTGCCCACAAGTGACCCAAACCACTGTATGGGCAAAATACCTATTGCCTAATTGCAGGCAAAAAAAGAAAGAAAAAAGTCCATCCAGCAGTCTTTGCATTCTGGTCCATCTAGTTGTCTTAACTTTGTTCTGCCACAGTGGTTCAGGACGAGAAGAGATGTTCAGAAGAGATTACGCTGATTCCTTGCAACTTTTCTTCACTGTACTCAAGATAGTTGAGGAAAATAATAAGTGGCTGTCCAAAACTGTTGGACAAAGACAGCTTGAAGCACTCTGTGAAAACCCCAAGAAACACGGTAAAGCATTATCACCAAAGTGAGTGAGCAAATTAGTAACCAGGGAAGCTAGAACCCTCAATATTACAATTCATCACTGGTCTGGTCTCACATGCAGTCATTGTAGAAGAACTGTTCATGATGTTTTTGAAAACACATAAGGTGACTAGCTCTCCCCCAGAACCATATTCAAGGTGAGAATTGAAAATGTCATTCACTGCATCTGTTGTGTCTGTCTTGCGGTAAGTTTCATCAATAAATATGGTTAGTTGAGCAACATCTTCAATGTCCAAGCTCTCATCGGTTGCAGAAAATGCATCAAATGACTTAACGTTGAGCTTCATTTAGCTCCAGATGTCTCTCTCTGTTTCTCATCAGACTAATGTTTGTAACTTCTCTGTTTCTGCAGCCTTTGACAGCCCTGCCTTCTAAGTTATTTATGCTGCTTTCCACTGTGACTTCAGATGAGTGAGTAGGTTGGTTAGTAGTCATTTGCTCAATCACTTTTAATGTGTTTGTTGGACATTTTGGCAGTTTTCAGGGGTTCAGACCTTCCTGTTAATGGTTTATTTTGCTCCAGAAAGAGAATAAATCAGAGCATAACTGGAGTATCATGCAGAGCAGAACAGATCAGAGATCAGGCGAGATGAAAGTATCGGTGTAACACTCGCACAGCATGTTAACAGTCCTCTGTCAGGGAGCAATTTGTCACCGTAGCACTCTTGAGGAGGAATAAAAGATTATCTGTTTTAATACTAATTCTTTAACTGCTGTTAACAGAGGTGAGTGATGATATTCTCTGTGTTAAGTCTGTCCTGGTTCCAGTAGGTCATGTGTATTCTTCTTTCTTATCCTCTCTGATCTGATCTCTGTGCCCTCTGCTATCTTTCTGTGCTCTGTCTCTTCCTGTCTAAAGAGAAAACTGCATCAAATAAATGCAAGGTCAAGGCTTTAATCCGGACACAAGTCAATAAATTCACCCCTGTGAAGTCATACCATGTCCATGTTGGTCCCTGACCTCTGAGCTCTTCTGTATATGTATTTGTGTAGTCTCACAAAACAGTTTTGATAGAGACAGATTGATGAAGGAGTTCATGGAAAACTGGTATTTAACCAAGACGGCATAAAATAAAGGCAGAGGGCAGCTCTTTACAATGTTTCTCATCTGTACAATCTCCTTTTTCTGTCTGTATATGAGAATGTTCTGTTTATGCTGCATGGAGCGGATTCACTTCAGTGACATATTAAAATGTGTCAATAGCCTGACCACGGACCAATTAGATCACAGATAAAACATCGGTACTTATTGATGTGCAGCATATTCTCGGAATAGTTTGATCATTAAATTATCATAAATTAAATGTAAGTTACTACATATGGCTCAGAATTATTTGGAAATTGTTTAATATTTGTGAACTTCTTTTTGTTTCTCATCATGTTCTGATTATATTGTTTACACTTCACTTTGTTGAAGATCACTTGAAATAAATCTATGCAGAGTGTTTGCGTAGGATTCAAGGCTGTAGCCCTGGAGTCAACTCAATATCCTGAACACAACAGTGTGAACATGAAAAAAATATGATGAATAAACTGTTGTATTTCTTGTCAAAGTTCAGAAATTGGATGGAGACCAAGATGGTGCAGCGGACGGTTGCCTTGGTACTTCACTCTCTCGTACTTTTTACGTTTTTGTGTATTTGTTGTGTCTTTTGCGCTCCTCAACACAACCAACATGGACTTTAACAGATCTGCTGCCTTGTACTTCACTGAAACCTGGCTCAGTGAGCACATCCCGGACACCTGCCTGGATTTCACCTGCTCCAAGCGGACCGCTCACGGGGAAACGAGGGGAGGCGGAACTGCTTTTACATTAATGAAGGTTGGTGGTTGGTACTGATGTCACGGTCCTGCCATCATTTAGTCTGTTCTCTGCTCTTCCATCACTGTTTGGTTTGGATCGGTCACCAAACAGGAAAAGAACAGACTGCAACGGACAATAAGGTCTGCAGAGAAAATGATTGGTGTCAGCCTGCCTTCCATCCAGGACCTGTACCTGTCCAAAGTCAGGAAATGGGCAGGTAACATCTCTACTGTCCATCACACCCTGGTCACAAACTGTTTAAACATACAATGCTGAGCTTATCTTAGCATTGTGAAGTGAGTTTGCAAAATGGATTTACTTTTTCATGAACTGTTTTGAAACCACCAGGTGCAGTAAGTTGTGGACAAGAGTGGAGAGTAACTGAGTTAACTTAATGTGCAATTAGCAGCCAAGGCATCTTCACAATTCCAGCAGCATTTGGATGGAAAAATAAATTAAGCTGTACAACTTTATAATGTGATCAAGCATTAAGCCACAAACTGGGTCCAACATTCAGCCCCTGTTGTCCTTTAGCCCTTGTTGTAATTGTCTCATGCCCTGCTAGGCTTTCATGTGATATTGCTCTCAGCCTGGTGCTCCTCTCTTGTCTACAGATTCTGTCAAGTTGTGTTTCTCTCTCTGACAGCATGCTGCAGTGTTTAGTTTTCCTCTTTTTTCCAGTGTTTTGGGCCTTGAATAGTTAATAAGGTCATTTAAGGTCTTCTGAATAAAATATAATCTACATCTTCATGCCAATGTCCAATGAAATGATACATTGTTCTGTGGTTATGTGTTTGTGTGAGGGAGATTGAGAGCTTTACCAGCAACTGACACAGTTTGTTCTTTTATATGTCATGGTCCAGGCTGCCATGGCTTCATTCTCCTCTGCCTCCTCCCTCCCTCTGTGTCTTTGTTTTGTTTTTTCCCGGTCTGTCAGGTGGGTGTGGTTCGGAGGTGTGGTCTTCTGCTCCCAGGACTTTGCTCAGCTGCAAACCATCATGTCATCACCAACTACTCAAGAACTCCCAGTTCCTTTGTTCTGTGCCAGATTATACCGTTCCTTGCTAGTATGTGGTATACTTCAGGCCCGAACTAGTTTATGGTTGCCTTCAGTGCCAGCCCAGCCTTTTTGCCATTTTTCTGCTGCACAATAAATACCCACCTTCCAGACCACGTAACATTATACACGATAAGCAATCCATTTCCCTCTCACACTAGGCTGAACATGTTAAAACATGTTGGTGGTAATGGAATAAATTCAACTTCATTGTCATTGCAAATGTGCTGCGACAACAAAAAGCAGTTTGACTTCTAACAAGTACAAAAAGCAGTAAAATGCAGAGTAATGTGGATAAGTAAGCTCACAGCTTAGAGCTGTTTGGTCTTCTTTGTGTTGAGGGGAAAGTTGTTGTCAGAGCATCATGCTGCCAGTTGTTGGATCTCCCCTCTGTAGGCCAACTTATCATTGTTGTTAACGAGACCAACCACTGTAGTGTCGCCTAGAAACTTCATAAAGTGCAGAGTATTGAGGAGGTGTGGTTATCTAATCTAACAGTGCAGTGCCATGGAGATGACCTCCTCTGCACACCTCTTCTGGCAGTAGGTGAATTGGAAGGGTCCAGTGTGAGCCAGGACCAGAGAGAGACTGGCCTGGGTGGGGGATGACTCTTCATGCCTCAGCAATGTTGGTCTAAACATCCAAGGTCTTTTTTTCCTCCAGTGGGGCATAAAATGACAAAATATTGGTGGAATTAGGAGTAGAGTTGTTAGGTAGCAGAAGTTGAAGTCATCTACAGCAATAAAATAAGTTCTTTCATTGCAAAAGAACTTCCATGCAAAATGTCTTATTTTATATTCTGCTTGTGATTCATATTTGAGTTCCTTCTTCTTTATGCTGAATATTATTACTTTTGTGTGTGCCGCCAACTGCCAGGTATAAGGATACATACACAAACAAACAACATGCATAATTCCCAAACACGTCCACACAGCATATATACAAATTCAACTACCTGAATTTGACAGTTAACAAGACACAAATGATGTTTAGCTTTTGTTACAATGCTGCCCATAATAGATACACTTGGGATACACTTGCAGACCTGTACTTAATTTTTTAGTGATGGCACTGGAATAACACACAGATAAGAACAGAACAAATCAGTTTCTATCCGTCAAAAGGTGAAGCACTTTTCTCTCTCAAACGTTGATAATCCCAGTCCTGAAGGGCAAAGATCAGCAAATTGTTATATTTCAATCAAACTGCACAAGAGTGAATGCTGCCAACCTCTCCTATGCTGAGCTCCAAATCCTTCAACCTACGAGCTGTTGATGTGGTAACTTGGTTGTAACTATTACTTAAATTATTAATCAGAATTCTAAATAAAACATCAGTGTATTTCATGAGATTTCTCGCACTGTTATTTGTAACCAAAAAGCAAGTGCAGTTTAACAGCACTGTAAAATCAAATGAGGTAATATAATATTATTATATTATTTACTTTAAGTATTGCGATTTGTCTTGATCATACTTCAACACCCAAAGACAAAACAGCATGTAGCCTCCACCTCAGCGGGATCAAATGAGGTAATATTGTTTACTTTAGTCTTTTAGTTTTTAGTCTTTTCACAAGCTGATGTGCAACTTTTTCATTTCATTTCTATTATCATTCTTTTTTTATGGTGTAACAATAACATTCTGTATGCAGGTAAATAACAAAACAAAAAAATCAAATTTTCAAACAGAATGTTTTATGCACACAGGACACCCGTCTTTCTGCCTGCTGTGTGAACAGCTGAAATAAAAATGAACTATGAAAATAACAGATAAAATCCGACATGTTCCCATGCTTGAATGTATTACTTATCCTGAAGAATCCAAAATAGTAAACCAAAGAAACATTGTCAATAGCCCTCCCAAGCAAGCAAGGCAGTGTAGCAATAATCAACAGCACCTCTGGCTCTATGTGCTTTTGTTTGCTGTTTGCCATATACCATGTAACATATTCAGGATTAGACTAGAATACTGTGTTTAGTGCAGAATTGGATGCAAGTATGGGTTAGGTGGAGGAATATGAGAGAGAAGAGCATTTTTGATTCAAAGTTTGTTCTATGGGGCATCAAAAGAAGTCCTCTAGCACAAAAAAACTCATTCAAATGGTGCAGAAGACACATGCACAGAGAGAGCATGCATATGTAGAGATTTGTACTATACATTTTTCTTAAACCATAAAATGAGAGAGTCCTTCTCTATCAGAAAGCTCTGGAATTATTCTATTGGCTAAGTGACAAGGCTCACTTCAGTGGAAGTGCTCTGTTTATTTTGATAGTTTTATAGTAGTGGAATCTTCTCAGTGTGAACACTTTGGACAGGAATCTAAATCATGCTGGGTGTGATGATTTTTTTTTTTCCTCTCAATTATTCTACTTCATCGAAAAATCCAAGAATCAAACAATTCTTTCAAATGGACCCACTCTCTAGTTATGACAACAAAGTCCACAGAGCACATCTCTGTCATATTAGGGTGATCCAATAAATTCTACCTTATTGCTTCTACTAAGACCTCAGTGTGTGATCTGACCATAGGTCAGTTACTGGTCAGACTGGACTCGATACACTCTTTGACTGTTTGACCGGTCACTAGGTGAAACGTCCGCTTACAGCTTATGGTTATCTGGAGCCTCATGTACGAATACTTGCGTGGATTTCCTACTAAAACTTGCCGTACGCCAGAACCCGGAAACTGTCGCACGCACAAAAATATTCAGATGTATCAAAGTGTGCGTTTGCATGGTTCCAAGCGCGTTTCTTTTGTACATTCCAATCAACGTGGAATTGAGCGCACATGCAGATGTGCGAAACTCCTCCCTGTCCACGCCCCCATTTAAATATGCAAATCTATTTAAATAGGCCCTGGACCTGAGATTCTCTCTTCGTTCAGATCAAAAAAACACAATGAGTAGAGGTAAGAAGCAAAATTTTACCGAATCTGAGCTTGAGGTGCTCATAAATGAAGTTGAGATGCGCAGGGAGATTTTGTTTGGAACCCTGTCGACAGGCATCAATACAAAAATAAAACGATGTGAGTGGGAGCATGTGTGTGAGGCTGTGAATGCCGTTGAGTCCGAGCAGCGCACAGAATCAGAACTAAAAAAGAAAGTGGTCAGATCAGAAGGTGGAGGTGAAGCGGAGGGTCTCTGCCCACCGCCGAAGTGTGACCGCAACAGGCGGGGGGTCGGGAGTGGAGGAACTTTCCTCCTTTGACAGGAGAGTGGCCTCCTTGGTCGGTGACACAGCTCTCACCGGAGTGGTGGGAGCCCATGAAGGTGACACTGATCATCCCCAAGGTAAATATGCTGAACTCATGTTGTAAATATACTGGTCATACAATTGGCTGCTCACAATACATATAGCTCGTGCGTAAAGATGCCAGGCTACTAAACACTTTGACTCATGTACTGTATGTTTATTTTTTATTTCACAATAGACGATAAGCCAGGTGAGGACTCCTCCGGCGGCCCCGGCGTCTCCACCGGCTCCACCGGCCCTGGCGGCTCCACGCCTGCTGCTGACGCCTGTCCCACTGGCCGTGTCCTCACTCGAGCTGTGCTGGAGACACAGGAGCAGATAGTCAGAGGCATCGGTGGAATAAACGATCGTCTTGATCAATTAATCAATGTACTGACAGATATGAATAAGGCAATAAATTCAGCGCCACCGTCCCTTCAGCAGGCCGATTGCCCTCTCCACGACCACTCGAGTGCGGGAATGGAGGTCATTATACCTCCTCTCTTGGTCGGTGTTTGGGTCGGTAAGAGGGGTCATCACCCACGTTTTAAAGGGGTAGCCACGTTCCCCTGGGTTCAGATGAAGGCAGAATACAATGCACCACTTAAATGAGCCACCCTTAATGAATTCAGAAGTGTGCCGCGGCTGACATTTCCAACTTTACGCCCGCTTTTACTAAACACAGGGAGACAATCGGGGGCTTGTTAGAAAGCTCTGCAGCTCTAATTTCACCAGCAGAAAATAAAGAGAACCAAAAACATATTTGAATGCGCACATGGATTGCGCTGGTTTCCATACGGGACAATTAAACGAATAAACTATTTACTCCAAGCCACCCATCACGCACCGTGCCAGCCTCCAGCCTGTTCCCAACCATGCTGTTAGTCATAATGAATGAGTCGTGCGTTGAACCAGGCCACCTTGCCATGATGTTAGTTAGCTTCATTTGAGCATCACATATGATTTGAACATTGATGGAATGAAAATGTTTCCTACTAACATAAACAAATTCATCCTGTGATTTTATAGCAATGTGTGTGCAGTCAATAGCTCCGATTACATTAGGGAAACCGGCTCTCGCTGCAAATTGCGCTTTAATGCCGGCCTGTTCAACAGCATTGTATGGGAATTTGATGTACCTGGATGACATTCGGATGATTCCGTCCCACACAGCTGGCATGGCTCGGCTCAGGGTTGACTGGCACACTCCTGACCGATCGGCCAGCTCCCGCTGGAATGCCCCTGTTGCCAGGAACCCCAGCGTGGTCAGCACCTGTGTGGACACAGGCAACCCCCGGCTCCTCGCTGTGTTGCGCTCTAGGGCCGGCCGCAGCTCTGTGCACAACTCCAGTAACACTGGCCTTGGTAAACGAAATCGTCTTATGAGCCAATTATCATCGTTTGCAGGTAAATCCTCGCGTTCCCTAAATACTCGCTCACGTCGGATTGCACCATTTGCAAGGTCCTCTAACAACGCTAACGCTGCCATTGTTAATATCATTTTCTTCATCACATTACGCATGCTTTTATATCCACTTATATAATTGCAAACACGTGGGTGTGTTAATTGTTCATAAGTGTGTCTCTGATGTGCACATCACTCTGATGACTACTTGTTTTCACATTATTAAGTTTCCCAGCTTCACCTCTAAGTGTCGCCAAAGGAACAATAGCTGTAGAAATGTGCGTACGACAGCTATGAAATTGGCGTGGGGCACGCACATTTCTACGATTGTTTCACGTTTGATACATTTGAACGTGAGTGTGGGAAAGGACGTACGCCCCTTTTTTGTGCGTACGCATGCTTTGTACATGAGGCCCCTGGTGATTTGGGTGTACCTGTCATCAATGGAGTGTAGAAAATGTCAAAATGTTGATTTTTCACTGGCAGGTAGCAGCCATTGGCAAGGTCATGGATGATGGTTTGGTTGATGCCAACAAGCATGGCACACTTGAACTTAAGACATTTGCTGGAATAAATCAATGGTCAGCCGTGAATTCTCACATTGCTAGCCTGCCTGATACTCCTGTAGCCTCGAGAGAGAGGAGAGTGAGAACTGAATAGGTTCACAGAAGCATTTTAAATAAAGCTAATTCTGGGCGTGTAGTATTTGTGGTGTTATCTTGGGGTTTAAAGTCGATCCACCAGTTCGAGTTCGGCAGAATGTGAGACTGACTCAGGCACTTCTGATGAACTTTAAGAGTGTCTCTAATTCTCCTTGGCCAAACATCAATAAATAATACAGCATAAGACATCAGAGGCTCCTGAACACTTTCTGAAATCCTGACCTCACTACTGACCTTTGACTTAAGCAATTTCTCCACAACAATTGATGTCATGAACAGGATTTCAACAGAACAAAGGCGTGGTACGTGTAAAGTTTTATTACTATGCCTCTGTTAAATCATAAAAAACTATGTGCTCATTTAATTTGCCTGGAATATAAAAATAAAAACATCTCTGACCCAACAGGGGGGGCGGGGGTCAGGAGCTTCAGTGTCTTGGGGACAATGTCTTGGCTGAAACCTCTGGCGTTGTTTGGAACGTATGTGTCATACAAACCTCCCAGTTAGATGTTTAATTGGCATATTGATTTAAAGTGAGAAATCAAGAAAGCTGACAATGGTGTAAAAAACTTTAATACATTTTTAATATTTTTAGAGAACAGAGTGTGTGGATCTGAAGGCGTAGCAGTTGGGTTTGAGACCCCCGCGTTGACACTAAGTGGCTATTTTGGTTTTCGGGCTGCACTTGGCACAGAGAGGTCCACCTGAGATTTAAACTATAGAAAAGACATTTTCGGGGGAGTTTAAAAGTACTCCTACTTTTAAATCAAGATCAGGGATCATCTGCGCTGTGTCCTGTGGGAAACGTTGATGTTAATTGTGTATACACTGTGGGCAAAAAAGAACTGAGTTTTCGTCCTTTTTACCTCAGATCACCACTGCTGTAGTTGGAAAGGTGTGGATACAGACCTTGGATGCTGCTGTATTGTAGACTGAAATCTGTTTGTCTGTATGTGTAAAGTCTTAATGCAGAAGCAAAAATAGGTAACAATCTGTCCACAACAGTAGACAAATCTGAAAACATGCAAACTGACTCAGCAAACGCTAAGTCAAAGACAAAACATCTTTCTGTAAAATATCAAAGAATCAATGTGAAATTAGATGGTCAACCTGTCATTGATGAGCAGTATGTTAAAACAAACACACACACATCTGACCAGGCATCACAGTTTAGGCAATGTTTTCTCCACAAACACCAGCTGGAATTGTAAGTGTAAAAGCAGATTCTTGTTTGAGTGTAAGGGCAGATTGTGTTAATTGTTATGTGGGTCACGGTCTGATTAATTAGTGGTGTGCAGCCTATATATGGTGGGAACCTTTAGGGGCGCATCAGGTGTTTCCAGCCGGAAAGGGAAAACAGTTTTTGACCGCTGTCGCTGCATTCGTGCGGATGTGTATATGTGAGAGAGAGAAATGTGTGATTCAAGCATTATGATGTCAAATAAATGGACTTGTTTGCATCTGAACTAAAAACCAACTGGACTCTCATTCATCCGTCACGGTAAAGTAAAGCGCGTCAATTAGGTTTCCCGTTGCAAATGCCTCAGTAGCTTAAAGCATTGGCTTAGCTTCTACATTCAAAGTCAAAAGTTGAACTTTGTCGCGCACCAGAGACGCGAAGAAAAAGTTTGAAGTTGGACTTTGCTTGGATTGGTGGTGGTCGCGAGGAAAAGTGAGCCAGGCGCAGGCTTTGTGTGGCAATCAGCGCAGCAGCTGAGAATCAGCTGATCGTCAGCTGTTCACCTGCCGACACGCCGGCGAGGAGAACCACGTGAGGAGGAGCGGGTGAGGAGACGCCGGTGAGGGCAGGATCGTGAGGAGCGAGTGAGCAGAAACCGGTGAGGAGGCGTCGGGTGGAGAGATCCACGAGGAGGACGCCGGGATGGAGAGACGCTGGTGAGACCGCCGAAAGAGCTTCATGGCCACAGTTTTCAGGTATAGGTAAGGTAGCTACCGTTAATAAAATATGGCCATTTAAATAAAACCTAAACAGTGTGCACACGTTTTGCGCGTAATTCCAATGCATTGGTTGCTGAAGTGAAAACTTTTGACTGGGGTTGATTAACATGTTGTGGACTGTCGGACTTTAAATGGAGGACTTGGGGAACAATGTGGACACATCGTCGGTTGTCTGTGCGCCAGTTGCTGCCGACAAACCGGACACTGTTGCGGCCGGCAGTAGCAACACACGGACAAGCCAACGAGTGGTCAAGCTTTCAGTTAAAGGACTCGCAAATAAGCTCGACCGACTACAAAATGCTAGAAAGGTTAAACTAAACAAAGCAAAGGCTTTAAAGAAATCAATACAAGAGTCTATGCAACTAATTAAACTGTCTGAAGTAAAAAGATATCAGCATGGGTTTATTGAACTGTGTGATGAAATAAGATGTTTTCATGATTCTTTAATGATTTTGTTGCCACAGGATGAAAAAGAAAGGCATGAAACATGGTTCAAGGCTATAATGATGCTAAATGATGAATTTATTGATGAAGTTGAAATGTGGGTGAAATCAAATGAAAATCATGTGTCTGAGACTGAAACTAATGGTGATAAAGGTGTTGAAAATGATGATATAAATCCAAACGACAGTGTTTCCAATGTGGGTAAAAATTCAAACAAAAGTGTCACAAGCAACAGGTCAAGCACTGCTTCCTCTGTAAAAATAAAAGCAACAGCAGAAAAAGCTGCAGTCATGGCTCGAATGGCAGCCTTAAAGGAACGTCATGCACTGGAGGAACAGGAGCAAAAAATAAAAAGGAAAAAGGAACAGCTCGAATTGGAGACGCAACTTGCTGCATCTGATGCTATGTTGGCAGTTCTGCAAGATATGGATGGACAAAAGCTCTCGCAGGCACAAACGGACGGTATGAACTCTTATTTTGAAAGGGGAAAAAAGGAAACTGGCACTGCAAACCCTCAACCCATTGGCCAAGGAGTATGAGCCAGCAGCCTGCAAAACACAAAGGCAAGTGGAATGGTCAATGCCGCAAAATCCAAAGCACTCGAGTATGCAATCAAAACACAATAAAAAATTGTCATCCGTGGAAACGTCACAAGGTTTGCTGGATGATCAAACAACTATTTGGGTAACAGAAAACAGGAGACAGCACTTGAATCATGGACAAAATGATCAGACTCCACTTGGTGATATTGTGAGTATCATGTGCAAACAAAATGAAATCACAGCCTCCTTAGTGAACCAACTGCGCCTGCTTTCCCTGTCACCACGAGACATACCTGTCTTTGAGGGAGATCCCTTTCAATATAAAGCCTTCATAAAATCATTTGAACAAGGTGTGGAGGACAAAGCAAGTGAGGCTGACTGCTTGTATTACTTGGAACAGTTCACCAGGGGACAACCAAGGGAATTAGTGCAAAGTTGTCAACATATGGATCCTGAACGTGGCTTCATTGTGGCTAAAGCTCTGCTCCAGGAACATTTTGGTAATGAATACAAGATTGCAAATGCATATAATGAAAAGGCTTTAACTTGGCCAGCAATAAGGTCGGAAGACGTTAAATCTTTGCAAGCATATGGTCTGTTTCTACGTGTGTGCTGTAATGTGATGGAGGAACTTCCTCATATGCAAGAATTGGATATGCCAAGCAATATGAAAACAGTGGTTTGTAAATTGCCATACAAATATCGTGAAAAGTGGAGAGCTGTTGCCCATGATATAATGGAAAAATACAATCGAAGAGCACGTTTTGCTGATGTTGATTTTTTGGAGAAGCAAGTGAGGATCCTTTCTGATCCAATTTTTGGAAACATTGAACCACCTGTACCACAGAATGTAACTGCTTCAAGACCCTGTAACAAATTCAAAATGCAAGTAAAGCCATTCAGAGGAAAAGGAAGTAGCTTTGCTGCTACAGTTATCCCTGTCAACTCATCTGAAGAGGATACTCACAGAAGCAATGTAAAGAGACAGGACCGTTTGTATTGTTCTTGCTGTTTACGTGCTCACCTCTTGGATAAATGCCAACAATTCCAACATAAAAGGCACAGGGAAAAGATCTGGTTCCCAAAGGGAATATGCTTTGGTTGTTTAAAGGTCAGACACATAAGCCGTGACTGTAAGAAACGTTTGGTTGGTGAGGTTTGTGAACAACAACATCCCACTACACTTCATATTCCAAAGACTAATGTTGATTTGCAACGCACAGAGGAGCCACCTGAGGAAATTCCATCAACTTCTTCCCAGGTATGTGGACGCACAGGGGCCGGTAATGACCGTTGCGTTCTCTCCATCGTCCCTGTGCAGGTCAAATCTACAATGGGAAATGAAATAATTCAGACATATGCATTCTTGGATCCTGGGAGCACAGCTACATTTTGCTCTCAGCAGCTCATGCAGCGATTGAACATCACAGGGAAAAGAACAAATTTTCTTTTGAAAACAATGGGACAGGAAAGGGTTGTTCCCATTTTTGCTGTGTCTGGAATGGAGATTGCAGGTCTTGCAGGAAAATGTTTTTATCCTTTGCCTGAAGTTCTCACACAGAGGGAGATGCCAGTCACTCCAGACAACATTGTCACTGCTGCTGATTTGGAAAGATGGCCTTATTTGTCCAAGGTTCACATCTCTTCCGTAAAGGCCAACGTGGACCTACTGATAGGAACCAATGCTCCCAGGCTACTGGAACCATGGGAAGTGGTGAACAGTTGTGGATCCGGTCCATACGCTATAAGAACAGTGTTGGGCTGGGTAATTAATGGGCCTTTAAATGGAAACTGCAGTAATGGTGAAAAGAAGCGTTCCTCTGTTGTGAATCGAATTTCAGTGTCAAATTTGGAAATTATGTTGAACAATCAGTACATGCATGATTTTAATGAACGGCCTTCAGAAGACAAAGAGATGTCGAGAGAAGACATGAAGTTTATGGAGATTATGGAATCCTCTGCAGTTCTACAGGAAGAGAGATACTGCCTGAAGTTGCCCTTTAAGAGACCAGATGCTCACCTGCCAAACAGCTTTAAAGTAGCAAAGCAAAGGATACTTGGACTCAGGAAAAGGTTAATGAGCAACCCAGAGTTTCACAGAGAAGACACAAGTTGTCTACATGATGTCATTGCGAGGGGCTATGCAGAAAAGGTGCCCCTGGAACAGTCACAAGGCAGACCAGGAAAGGTGTGGTGTATATACCTCACCACGGGGTCCATCATCCCAAAAAGGACTCTCTTCGAGTGGTGTTTGACGGTGGAGCAACGTACCAAGGAACATCATTGAACAATGAACTGTTGCAAGGGCCAAATCTGACCAGTTCTCTGCTTGGAGTTCTCATTCGCTTCAGACAGGAACCTGTGGCATGTATGGGTGATATCCAGGCAATGTTTTATCAGGTGAAGGTCGCAGAAGAGGACAGACTTTTTGCGCTTTCTCTGGTGGCCGGTGTTGTGGTGTTGCAAAACCACCCCGAATTGCTACAGACCTGAAATACAAACAGAGAGATGTCTGAAATGAAGGAGACAAAGACAGATTCCAGTTTCGCCTTTGCAAAGGGAGAACACAGCTTTGACAGACTCCGCAGTCCGTTCACCATCACACCCAGCTGAGTTCTGCCCATCAGCAGTTCAGGCTCGTTTTTATTATCACACAAAGGAAATAGGTGTTACATTCTTAACAGGACGTGAACATACATCTTTCATGCCTATACATGGTAAGACAACTCAAGCAGGATGCGGCTTGCTGAAACCTATTGTGTAAGACATCTCGTGACTGTTTCTAATCCTGAGATTTCCTGTTCGGACCTTGGGTAAAAGTTTCCTGTTTCTCTGCTCACTTAGGTAACAACAGGCCCCTCTCTGTGTATTACCCCAGAGTGTCTTACAGTTGCACAACACACATAGCTGTTTTATCTTGTCATGCATTCTATCGCACACACCAAGAAACACTTAACACACAATATATGATCGAACATTATTACACATTCTCACACCGGAGGGAGACCTCAGTCAAGAACCAGCAGTCTACAGGATGACTGTGCACATGTTTGGGGCCGTGTCCTCACCCAGTTGTGCCAGCTACGCGCTAAGGAAAACTGCTGATGATAATAGCTCTGATTTTTCGGCAGAAACGGTTCAAGCTGTTAAACAAAATTTTTACGTGGATGACTGTTTGCTGAGTTTGAGCTCTGAGGAGGCAGCAAAGCAGAGAGTCAAAGAGCTCAGTGCTCTCTGTAAGAGAGGCGGATTTGTCTTGGAGAAGTGGGTGAGTAACAGCCGATCAGTCCTGCAGAGCATTGCTGAAGATCAGAAGGCAAAGGATCTAAGGGAGCTTGATTTGGACAGAGACAAATTGCCTGTTGAGAGAGCTTTGGGTCTGCTCTGGTGTGTCGAGTCAGACTCATTTAAGTTCAAGTTGGAGGTGAAACAGCACTCTCTGACCCGACGAGGGATGTTGTCTACAACCAGCTCTGTATTTGATCCTCTGGGTTTTTTGTCGCCAGTCACTCTGTCTGCTAAGATGTTACAGCAGGAGCTTTGCAGAAGAAATTGTGGATGGGATGATGCAATACCACCAGACATCTTGCAGCAATGGGAGGTTTGGTTACAGGAGGTCACACTATTGTCATTATTCAAAGCTGTACGCTGTTTAAAGCCAGAAAACTTTGGTGACCCCATAGCCAGCCAACTACATCATTTTGCAGATGCCAGCAAAGATGGCTACGGCACTGTAAGTTACATCAGGCTGAAGAACTCCAGAGGTGAGCATCATGTTACGTTCCTTTTGGGCAAAGCCAGAGTCACACCTTTTAAAGGCTGTAACAATCCCAAGATTGGAATTGACTGCTGCCGTCCTAGCTGCCAGAGTGGATGCCATGCTAAAGGCTGAGCTTCAAATCCAGCTGGATGAGTCTGTGTTTTGGACGGACAGCATGTCAGTATTGAAATACATCAATAATGAAGATCGACGGTTCCACACGTTTGTGACAAATAGGATCTCTGCCATAAGAGAAATCTCAAACCCTGCTCAATGGAGGCACATTGGCACCAAAGACAATCTGGTTGATGCTGCTTCCCGGGGGATGAAGGTGTCAGAGTTTCTACAGAATCAGAGCTGGCTTGAAGGACCAAGCTTTCTCAGGAGATCTGAGGCAGAGTGGCCAGTAAGTAATCATGATGTCAGGATGGATTCTGATGATCCAGAGGTCAAGAGGGAGGCCTGTGTGAATGTCACCGTTCATGATGTACTGAATTCCACTGACCATCTCATAAATCACTTTTCATGTTGGAGAAGACTTAAAGTGGCAGTAGCTTGGTTTCTGAGGTTGAAAGATCATCTGTTGGATCTCAGTCATCAGCGAAAGGCTTCTGGACTACAGATTGGTCAGGTGGGAGGAAAAAGGGCTGCTGTTAAGCAGCACAGCTGTGTCCTGACCCCACAGGATTTGGAGGAGGCTGAATTAGCTGTCGTTCGCTACTGTCAGCAGCAAAGGTTTGCAACAGAAATTTCCTCATTGATGTCTGACAAGTACACAGTAAGTAGACAAAGTTCTATTTACAAGCTGGATCCTACTTTGGAGAATGGACTCATAAGAGTGGGAGGGAGATTTAGCAAAGGAGCGATGCCATCAGAGGAAAAACATCCCCTCATCCTTTCTAAGGAGCAGCATATCTCCAAGCTTCTTTTCAGGAACATGCACCAGCTGCTGGGACACAGTGGGCGAAACCATACACTGTCTACACTCAGGAGGAAGTACTGGATAACTAACGCCAATGCGGCTGTGAGGAAGATCATCTCCCAGTGCAGTTACTGCAGACGCCTTAATGGCAGGGCAATGGAGCAGAAGATGGCAGATCTTCCTAAGGAGAGAATTGTGCCAGATCTGCCTCCGTTCACAAACGTTGGAGTTGATTATTTTGGACCTGTGGGGATAAGGAGAGGGAGAGCAACTTGCAAGCGTTATGGAGTGTTGTTTACCTGTATGGCCAGCAGAGCAGTGCATCTTGAGGTGGCAAACTCCTTGGAAACAGATGCTTGCATTAATGCAATACGACGCTTCATCAGCAGGAGAGGTCAAGTCGTTCACATCAGATCGGACAATGGAACAAATTTCATTGGAGCTGAGCGAGAACTACGTGAGGCTGTTGGAGAGCTGAATCATGAGCCCATTCAAGGAGCCTTAATTTCAGCAGGAGTGAAGTGGAGTTTCAATCCTCCAGCTGGGTCTCATCATGGCGGAGTTTGGGAGCGTAGGATACGCATGGTTCGGCGTGTTCTCAACTCAGTGTTACACCAGCAGACACTGGATAATGACGGGCTTCACACGGTCATGTGTGAGGTTGAAGCTATTCTTAATGATTGTCCTATTACACAGCTGTCTGACGACCCAAATGACTTGGAGGCGCTCACTCCCAACCACCTTCTTCTTCTGAAACCGGCCTTACCACCAGGACTCTTCAAACCGGCTGACATGTATGTGAAGCGGCGCTGGAGACAAGCTCAGTACATTTCAGACTTGTTTTGGAAGCGTTGGATCCGGGAATATCTGCCCCTACTGCAAGAAAGACAGAAGTGGAATCAGAAGAAACAAAGTCTGGCTGTTGGAGATGTTGTGGTCATTATGGATCCCACAGCCCCTCGTGGTTCCTGGCTTCTTGGGAAAGTGTTGGAGATTTTCCCTGATGCAAAGGGCATGGTGCGTTCAGTGAAGCTACAGACTAAAAATTGTGTTATTGAGAGACCTGCCATGTCTGCCGGCCATGCCAATTAGGGGCCGGAGTGTAAGAGCAGATTCTTGTTTGAGTGTAAGGGCAGATTGTGTTAATTGTTATGTCGGTCACGGTCTGATTAATTAGTGGTGTGCAGCCTATATATGGTGGGAACCTTTAGGGGTGCATCAGGTGTTTCCAGCCGGAAAGGGAAAACAGTTTTTGACCGCTGTCGCTGTCGCTGCATTCGTGCGGATGTGTATATGTGAGAGAGAGAAATGTGTGATTCAAGCATTATGATGTCAAATAAATGGACTTGTTTGCATCTGAACTAAAAACCAACTGGACTCTCATTCATCCGTCACGGTAAAGGAAAGCGCGTCAATTAGGTTTCCCGTTGCAAATGCCTCAGTAGCTTAAAGCATTGGCTTAGCTTCTACAGTAAGTAGACTGAAAGGACGGGATTTCGTGTCTCCGTTCACTTCTCTTTTGTGTGAATGGATGAATGTTATGTGGCCGTATGAGGCAAATTTGAGAAAGAGAACCCTAATGTTGGAAATCCATCTTGGGATTCCAGATGCATCCAAGAATGTATGCAAGTGTCGTTGACTGTGGCCTGTAAAAAGATGTGGTGTGAGAGTGAGTGACAAAAGCTGCAAGTTTGAATCTAGTGACTTAAAAAGGTAATTGATCTAAGTGCCAAATGTGTCAATGCCTGTACTAGAAGCTAAGTTAGAAACTAGAGCAATGATTAAGATAAAACAAAGGCATGTTGATAATTTGGAGAAATGTGCAAAAATTATGTATGGCTGGGCAAAGTGCCAAGCTAAGATTCCCTCTCTCCACGATCTGCTGAACATGTTAGCTAAGGTTGATATAACACTGCTAGAACAAAAAAGTAGAAAAGTGCTCACTGTCTGTCCACAATTGTCAAGGGCAAATCCCCTTTTGCAATGCTAACATAGCCGAGCAAATAAGCTCATTACGGGCAACAAATTATGAAGAATATCTCCTAACAGCTACAGTAGTGAATTAGAAAGTAAAGTCAAGATTATGCACAGACAGGAGAAGGAAGACAGCAGACAGTCTAAAGCAGGGATCTCCAACACGTCGCTCGTGAGCTACCAGTAGCTCGCGGCCCCTTTCCAAGTAGCTCGCCAAAGGGCCAGTGAATCATACATAAATTTGAAAACTCAATTGGTCCCTCACCCCCTTCCAGCACAAAATGATTATTAGCCAATTAGCTGTCAATCAAAAAGCTTCTGTCAAACTTGATGAGTTAGTGGTGACGTGAGATGAGCGAGAGTTTCCGATGTGTAATGTGGAGCGCCATTTCACCAAAGTGCACGGCAACTTTTCGCAGGACTTTGTTGTTGGTAGCAGTATATGGAGAGACAAGATAACGGAGCTGAAGACAACGCTTCAGCAGCAACAGTCAAACCAAACCGGCGAAGAAGGCCAATTCGCTACAGAGGCTTCGTATAAAGAGGCGTACATTTTAACGAAGCGCAAAAAGCCGTTCACCGATGGCGGGATCATAAAGGAGGCCATGACCACGGTGGCAGAAACGCTATTCAGGGACCATAAAAATAAAACGGAAATTTCGTCTGCTATTGCCGATGTACACTGAAAAAAAGAGTCCTTTTGGATCTACTTGATTTTAATGTGTACATCGGTCCCACAGGAATGTAGATGACTGACAAAATTTCCTTCTTTTTCTCAATGAATTATTACTTGTTAAACCAAAATATTTCAATCATGTTCAGGCATTTAAAATAATCAAGTTGAGATAACTTATTTTTTTTAAGCTACTGCAACACCAATTAAGTACAGTTGTCCCTCGCTATAACGCGGTTCACTTTTCGCGGACTCACTGTTTCGCAGATTTTTTTTGTGTAATTTTGCATGCTTTTTTTTTACAGCGTACTGTACAGTATGAACGCGCATTGTGTTCGGCCTCTTCAGAGGAACTGTGAAATACGCATGAGTTACTGGTAATCATTTCTTATGTGTCAAACCTTGTAGATTGAGCATTAAAGTTAAATTTGTTAAAAATGTTTGGGCTTGAAAACAGGTTTTGATCTTTGGTTTTCATTTACTAATAGTATTGTACTTATTTTTGTTAAATCTGCGAAAGTTTGAACTTAGAGTGTTTAAATAAGAGAGAAATGTGAAAATGTTAATGCCTGTCTAAGAAAAGTGTATAAAAGTGTGTGGTTAGGGGTTTTACGGCCTTAAAACATGTATAATAATTGTAAAACTTACTTCACAGATTTCGTTTAATGCGGGTTATTTTTAGAACGTATCCCCTGCGATAAACGAGGGACCACTGTAGTATGAAAGCAATTTTATCATGTTCAGGATACCTGATTTTCAAATATAACAAACTTGATTTGTTAATGCTAATATTTTTTAAATGTATTATGTAAAATAAAAGCAACTTTATTATTTCCTTACAACCCATTTTAGGTCTCTAAATGTAACTTGATTTGTTAAAGGCAGCCAAATGCATTGTAGACATCAGTTTTGTGTTGTGTGCAAATACAAAGATCAAAACAGATTGCATTGAAAAAATGTACTGTATTCTTGCATAAAACTTTGCAAATCACACATACAGTAACTTCAGCGTTGAAATACAAAGCTGTAACCATTGTAATACCAGTACAATTCAAATTCAAACCCCAAAGCACATGTGCATCCTCAACAGCAAATACAAAAAAACAGTAATAAGAGTATTTGTTTTACTGTAAACCAGTAAACAAAATACGCCACATCTGAATTGGGCAAGTAACAGCTAGTGTTCACACTTACAAATCACACCCATAGTTACTTCAGCATAGAAATACAAAGCTGTAATACCAGTAGATTTAAAATACAAATAACGAAAATACAAACGACAAATCACTTATTGTAGTACATTCAAAAACTGGACAGTTATTACTGCATGCAAGTGCATCCTCAACAGAAAATACAAAATACAGTAATAAGTGTTTTTTTTGTTTTTTTTTACTGTAATTCAGTAAACAAAAATATGCCACAATCAGATTTTTTTATTTTTTATTTTACCATGACGGTTAACCCTGTGAACACCATTTTACAAAGTAGATTTGCAAACAAAAACTAATAAACCCTTCATCGACTCGTCATGGAGAAATAACTTCTTTTTTTTTTTTTTTTTTTTTTTATAAAGGGTGCAGTGAGATCAGTGTGACCAGGTCACTAAGAGAGCCTGTTTTTCAGAGCGAGTGCTTTGTTGGAAAGCTTACCTCCATCCAGTTCCATCCAAATCTTTTGGATAACCTCGAAGGTGTAGCGGAAGTCAGCAGGGTAGCTAAGGTTGAGCACATACATCAGTCCAAACAGCACAGCAACCGCTAATGTTACATTATCAAGATTTGTAACACCTCGATGCCTTCAAGAACAATGCCAATGTCCTCTACTTCATCACTTGAAGCATGTTCTTTGACAACAAAACTATTCACCAGGCTCCATCAAGAAAATGATAAACATAAAACAGTGACACTATAGATCTAGGTAAGGTGAAAGTTAAAATCAAGGCAAATATAAACATTTAATAAAATGGAAGCATTCCATGAGAAACCACTTTTAATGCAGTCTGAGTTACTTTGTTGCACATTTACAGATCCATGGCTGCATTTGAGACAGCTGGCGGGCCATGAGATATTGCTGAATTTGACAAAAAGGTTTGAGAAATGTTCATTCTACCTTTAAGTTCATTTAGCATCAACCAGAAACACAATAGTTTTTTTTGTATGAAACAGTAAGCCATTGATAATGAAAATTATGATAAATATTATTTTAATTGATGAATGATTTTAGCACAAGTGATCAAGAATGAGAATAAGAGAAGAGTGGAAACACTGATTCATATACATACCACATATTTCTGTAGATGGTTATCTGGATCTTCGCTCATGTAGACACAGGCTCCTTTAATCTCGTCCAGCATCTACATAATCACACTGAAAGGACATATTCTAGATTAGTGTCTTAATTCAGCTCATGTGCCTTAATTTAACATCCAAAAAAAAATGAATTCTTTAAAAAACATTTCTAGGACACTATCACTTACATTAGTGATTTGTGCAGTGACTCTTTTGAGCTTTTCCCCTAGCTGTCCTCCTCTCCTTTGGTGTTGCCTTGTCAGATTGTCAGAGTGGAGGTCTAGCTGAGACAGGAACTTGGACTGAAGTGGAATGGTGGTGATTCTCTTGAATGAGCGATGATCTGAAAAAGCACAGAGGACTCAGGGAGAATGTCACCATCACACATAAAAGCAGAGCAGGACAGTCAAGGAGGGAAATGGCGCACAGACACATGATGTGCTTATTAGGTATAATAGCAATTTGCCAGTGAACACAAGACAGTCCTTTTTTGTGACACCTGTGGTGTGGATTTTACTTTGGTGGACAATAAGGGCATTCCACGACTTAAATGTGCATGGACAGTGCTGGTACCTACATGGATAGCGAAACTACATCCAAAATGTGGATTCTTTAACTTGTAGTGATGTAAAAGCTTGGACCTACTTGATACAGTTTCTGTGCACCCCTTACAGCTCCACATTCCCTGGACCTAATCCTGCAACATACATCAAGATCATCATTAGTCATACATTCATCCCCAGAATGCAAGTCAGAACAAAAAGGTTCACTGCACTACCAAAATTCTATACAAGATGGAAATATGCTATAATTTCTAAATAAATTCATAGGACTTTAAACACAAGGACTAGAACTTGTTTAAACCAGTGATATTAAGCAGAATAGAGCAAGTCAATATTTTCAATTATAATCAAATGTGAAAAAAATACAATTAACATTTTATCAATATCTCACATTCTTTTTAACCCTCTGGGGACTGAGCCATTTCAGCTTGTTTTCCGCAGGCCTGACTTCAATGTGATAAGCTGTCACCTGGACTGAAACACTGGACATGAATTGTTTGATTTTCAATGTTGAAGATTTTGACGATGTCGAGTTTCATGCATGGTTGTGTTTTGCAGGTTTGCGCACTGCAAAGAAGACCCGGACTTTCCAAAGTTTTTGAACTATCATTGCATCATTCACCAAAAGGCTATATGCGCAAAAGTTATGAGATTTAACCATGTCATGACGCCTGTTATCAGGATAATCAATTCCATTCGAGCAAAGGCAAGCAACACCGGAGCTTCAAGCTGTTCCTGGAGGAATGCTCTGCGGAGTATGGGGATCTCCTCCTCAACACCAAGGTCAGATGGCTAAGTCGGGGGAAGATACTTCAGTGCTTTCTTTCCTTTCAGTGCAAAACTGTGGCTCCTGAGCAGCGCCGGTCCTGGCCACATTTGCGCCCTGGGCGAAGTCCGGTGACTCTGGTGGAGTTTTCACCCAGTTGATCCCCTCGGACGCCATGTATGCTCCAGCAGCTGTGTGTTTTGGATCATTGTCCTTTCTTGTACAGGCTACCACTGTCAACTCCGTGGCAGGAGGCTACGCCGGTTCGGTCCAGGGGTTACTTGAGGCCGAGATCCGGGCCCTCAAAAGCCGGGTAGCCGCAGTGGAAGCTACAAGGGTCCCTGATGGCATCCCCGACAGCTTCACTGAGAGACTAGTCCCGAGTGGAAGAGGCAGTTAGGGACATCAAGGAGTGTCTGCAAAGGTTGGCGAGTCCCCCACCACCAACACCAAGCAGCCCAGGTGCCAGACGTCGGCTGACGTTCGGAGACACACCAGGGGACCCCACTCTCCCAGCTCCAGATCCCGTGGCTCCATGTGCTGTCACGCCGGACATGGCAGTCAGAGCCCTACCTGCGGAACGGGAGGAGGAAATTTTTAGACTGTGCCAGACTCGACCGGACACATACACTGCCAGGTTTATAAGTGTTGGGGGAAGAATGTGAATTGGAGCGGCACCAACGGCACTGCCGGACAATGTAAAAGAACGAGTGCACCAGCACGTTTCCCAGCGCTTCCCGAACCTGTCTGGGGACCAGTGGCAAAAGGTCCGGAACCGTATCAACGAGAGACTAAGGAGTCCCCGAAAGGCTGACCCAGAGACGCAGCGTGCTGGCTTCAGTCGCTGATGGACATTTGACACAAAGTTACTGTGCATTGTCTATATATATATATATATATATATATATATATATATATATATATATATATATATATATATATATATATATATATATATATATATATATAACACACACACATAGTATTATTGTTTAATTTTTAGAAGTGTTGTGAAGTGATGGTTGTTTTGTTTGATTTGCATGCATGCCTGTGCACTTAAATACATAAAAATTGCAAAAATTGCTTCTTGCTTGCTTCATGGAGTTTTCTTTACGCCTGTGGGATTAACAGAAACGTGTTGCCATCATCATCATCACACATGATGGTTTCATAAGCATATACTGCAAACTTGATTACAGTACGAGCCGCATTTTCCGCTCTGATTTGTGTGACACTGGGGGGGGGGGGGGCATCAAGTGCAAACAAAAGGTTGATACCTACAGTACATAACAAAGGGCTTCCAAATGGCTGTCGATCACCAGGTCTTCTCCCACTTTAAATGGCGTCTCACAACAATCAAACTGTGATCAAATATTCAACAGGAGGTATTATGTCATTCTTCAATTCTTTTTGCAAATGGAAGCACCGCTGCAGCGGAATACACAGACTTTTAGAGAAAAACGCTCGTTTCTGCAACAACAACAAGCCCTCCCCTCCAAATAAACTGTTAATTAAAAAAAAACATCTCGCTTGTATCTGCAGGTTTGACACAGGCCTGGCAGCCCCGAGACGTCCGAACCGTTGTTGTAACTTTTTTAAGGGTTAGTTTGTTGTTTACATGCAGATAAGCGAGAGAGAGTGCGCGAGCACAAGAGAAGAGACGCTTCAGTAATTACGTAAAGACTAGTGGTGGCCACAGATACTGTACTGTAATGCGCCAATGCCGGCCGGCAGTAGCGCGATCAGCTGTTCCCGGAGTAAACAAAGGCAGCTGTCCAGGTGGAAGCGGCATTTAAAAAACATGAGAAAAACTCAAAAACTCTCTAAAAACAACATTGCTAGAGAGATCGATACTCCAGAGTTACAGCGAAGAAAACAAAAACGAACAAAAGAGAAAAAAGTAAAAAAGCAACCTGAGAGGCTGGAACAGCTTTGGGAATAGATTAATGGTGATTTTTTTTTTTAATCGCCCGATAAGAGTCTCACGTTAACGCAGCACGTTAACGCCGATAACGGCCCACCACTAGTAAAGACAGAACAGCCTAGATGTTGTTGATTTGGTGAATGCTGACATGTTGGATATAAACACCTTAAATTTAATTTCAATTCATGAACACGCTCAAATCATAAGGCTACTGTATAGTATGCAATAGTCAAACCAGCTGCATTTTCTGCTCTGTGATCTGTGACACTGGGAGACCAAAAAGCCCATTACTGTAAGCGCAAACAAAAAAGATAGGATCATTCTTACATAGAGAGAGAGAGAGTTTGTGTGTGTAGCTTAATTTGTAATATTATTTATACCACTGCGAAGTAAAAAAAAAAATGGTTAGAGCCAGCTGACGGTTAAACAACAACAACAAAAAAAACCTCAGAAGACAGTCAGAGAGAGAGAGTGTGAGAGAGAAAAACGAGTATCCGGTACAGATAAAGCACTTTTGCCGAGTACGAGTATTATACGAGTATTACGAGTCAATATCTGATTGAATGAAAATCCTCACTGGGTAGCTGACTGTGTCTGCATTCTGTGATAGGCTAGTGTTACGGCTGCCGCCGTTTCGCCCCGGCGCATATGTGTGTGCGTAGTGTTTCCCTAGGTCAATGCAGGTGTAGGCGGGGACAACACGTCCGTGGGTGTGCAGGACCGGGATTGGTGGGGCATCCTTTCCGCGCCGCCAATGAGAGAGCCCACGCAGCATCACGGGCATTTAAACCAGAGGCTGGCATCATGGCGGCTTGACTTGGATTGTGTGTTAGTAAGCTCGCCTCGTTAGTTGAATTTGTGAATGTTACACCAACCAGCAGCAATGGCTTACTTAACACTAAGTCAAAATGTTCTAAAAACTACTGTGGAGTGTATTTTTAAGATTATTTCTAGGTGAGAAATTAGTTATTTAAACTTAAACTAAATGACATGCATGCTAGCAGGACAGCCAGCAGGCCTTGCCAGCTGTCAAGGTGACCGGGTGTTCACACTGAGAACAGCCTGATCTCTGCAAGTCCCTTTGAAATGTGCTTGTCTCTGATGTCTATGTAGAGGTTAAATATTAGTTAGAATTTATTTTGGGTATGTATAATGGCCAATCTTTGGTATCAGAGAATTTATGATTTGTTCCTGGGTATATCTGTTTGGCTGACAGCAAAGTTAAGCTTCATAAGTAGATTTTTATTTAACTTTTGACCAAGCTGTTTGTTTGCCCTCATTCCCTATTGTACAAATGTGTTTGTTTTTTACAAATAAAGGCTATTATTTTACATTAAAACTAACCTTTAAGCAATATTTTAATCAAGGAACAAGCAGAGCCTTTTCACTGGCAGGCAAAATTCATCAAAAAGTGGATGGTAGTGGGTATTGATTTTGAGTGCTTGTATTATTTCCTGTGTGTCTGGGGTCGGCAGTAGCGCGATCAGCTGTTCCCGGAGTAAACAAAGGCAGCTGTCCAGGTGGAAGCGGCATTTAAAAAACATGAGAAAAACTCAAAAACTCTCTAAAAACAACATTGCTAGAGAGATCGATACTCCAGAGTTACAGCGAAGAAAACAAAAACGAACAAAAGAGAAAAAAGTAAAAAAGCAACCTGAGAGGCTGGAACAGCTTTGGGAATAGATTAATGGTGATTTTTTTTTTTAATCGCCCGATAAGAGTCTCACGTTAACGCAGCACGTTAACGCCGATAACGGCCCACCACTAGTAAAGACAGAACAGCCTAGATGTTGTTGATTTGGTGAATGCTGACATGTTGGATATAAACACCTTAAATTTAATTTCAATTCATGAACACGCTCAAATCATAAGGCTACTGTATAGTATGCAATAGTCAAACCAGCTGCATTTTCTGCTCTGTGATCTGTGACACTGGGAGACCAAAAAGCCCATTACTGTAAGCGCAAACAAAAGGTTGAGCAGAATGCGAATGAGATGTGTAAGCTACGTCATCTCCAGGTAGAACAACTTTAAAGAACTCTGTGAGAGAAGCGCCATCTCCTGGTCATACCCTGTAATTACATGAATGGGTGGAGTTACAGTAAAAAATAGACTTGAACTTGTGAACACATTCACTCACACACACACACACACACACACCTTCTCTGCTTAATATTTAAAGTGATTCAACTTGCCTGAGCGCTCTGGAGGCAAAATAACAGTAGTATGACTCTTCAGGTGGCAATGAATGTGTGTTTATTCCCACACATACAGAAACCAAACACTTTACAACAATAATGATAATAATACTCGCAATCCAATCTCCAATACTCTCCAATCCAACTCCACAACTCTCTACCCCCAACAAAAAAAATTTGAGTCCCTTTTAACCCTCCCCTTAGTCACATGACTAATTGGGTCAAACTATTGACAGGTGCCTTGCATATTTACACACATATTAATAAACCATAAATATTTACATAAATGCCATATATACACAATATAAACACATATTTACAAACCCATATACCATTAGTAAATACAAATACATAAACATAAATAAACATATTTACATAACCACACAAACTCTCCTGCTTCCACTTCACGTACGTTCAGGATTCTCATATGATTTCGTGATCTCACGTGAATACGGCTGGCTCGCTACGCTGCCGTTATGCGCCCGTTGGGGATTGACACCGGGCAGAGGACGGAGCTAAACGGCGCTTACGTCCCCGGTGTGAATCCCAAGTAATGAGTCAGATTTAGGAGAAGAGGAGCCTTACACAGACCTTAGTGACGAGGAAGTGCAGATAGTAAAGCCAAAAACAAAAACAACATCTCTGCTCTCCCTCTTCAAGGATTACAGTGGTCCCTCGTTTATTGCGGGGGATACGTTCTAAAAATAACCCGCAATAAACGAAATCCGCGAAGTAAGTTTTACAATTATTATACATGTTTTAAGGCCGTAAAACCCCATACCACACACTTTTATACACCTTTTTACACGCATTTTGTACAGTACTCCCTTAAACAGGACACAGAACACATGTGCGGTTCTCACTTAGCCAATTTAGGACGCAGAACACAAGGCGCGTTCATACTGTACAGTACGCTGTAAAAAAAAAAGCATGCAAAATTACACTGAAAAAAATCTGCGAAACAGCGAGTCCACGAAAAGTGAACCGCGTTATAGCGAGGGACGACTGTATACCATTTAAAGTTAGCTCTGTTCAACTTCATTTAAAAAAGTAACCTGTTTACTTAAATTGTCATAGGATATAGGTTCTTTCTACTGCAAAAAAATAAATAAAATGTTTCAAGTGTTTTAAATAAGTATTGTAACAATCATCACATACTATTTTGGTGTAGTACAATCTTCATCAAACTTGATTAACACGAATTTCAACTTGATTAATACATTACACACACTTTGATTCAACTCCAATCAACTTAAATGATTTTTAAACTTAAATGTTAACAGACTTGGCATTAATTATAATAAGTCATGTTTAAAATGAACATGAGGTTCAGATTTGTACCAACTTCATGCAAGTTAAACATGTTCCATACAATTTGTTCGGTTATCTGACTCTAGATGTGAAAGAAAGGAAGAACTTAAGATCACACCTGATTGGCATATACATGTATTTGGTTACATTGTTAAAAAAATAAAAAAAATAAATTAAGACTGCATATTGCTAGTGGAACTATTTTCTGAGTGCGGCTGTGACTGGTTCTGAATAAGGGCTTTAAAGCAAGCAGCCACTATCCCACCTTCCTGGCACTGCGTACCGTCACTGAGGTTTTTAGTGGTACGCAGTACCGGACCGTACCAGCTTACTTTCTCCCGTGTCTACGAGCCAGATGCAGTCATCGAAAGAGCCACATCTGGCTTGCGAGCCATAGGTTGCCGACCCATGTGTTAAACCTACCAGGTGGCCTTCACTCTCTTGCAGTACGCAGATGACCCCCTAATAGCTCCATCAAAAGAAGCTTGCCACACAGACTCTGTCTGGTTGCTACAGAGACTGGCCGAGTGTGGTCACAGATGCTCTCTTTTCTGGGGATGGATAATTATACTGGATTTTTGAATATGCAACTATGGACTGCCACGCTGCAATCAGCTCGCTTGCAGAAAGCCTTTCAAGATCTGAAACATGCTCTCACCATGGCTCCAGTGTTGGGTTTGCCTGACTTTCATCAGCCGTTCCATCTACATGTGCATGAGAGAGATGGCTTCTGGCATTCTGGTACAGGAACATGGTTCTCATTGCCATCCCATTGCGTACTACTCCTCTTGACTGACCTCTGTTGCTGTCGGTATGCCAAGTTGTCTAAGAGCAGTGGCCATTTTAACTGACAAATCTTCCCACATTGTACTGGCTCATGACTGTGTTGTACACATTCCACATGCTGTATTACACATTCTGAACATCTACAACTCAAAACCTGACGGTAGCACGTCATTCAGGTTATAGGGCAATATTTCTTTCCAGTCCCAACATAACTTTCAACACCTCCATTGGTCGACACTGATGATGAGCATGATTGCATTGCCACTATCGACATGTGCACACCCTTAAGGACAGATCTACTGCAAACACTGATACCAAATTCCGATACGGTTCTTAATACTAGTGGTTCAGCTAGCAGGCTATATGACAACATACACCTGGCTGTTTATGCAGTAGTAAATTAAAAAATGTAAATAATAAACTGGGAAGTTGTAGAAGCAGACTGAATTTTTTCAGAGCTGTAGCCTAGTCATATTCCACAATTGCAATTTGTAAAACATGTTACAGGTTACGTTACTTGACACCTGCTAAACATAAAAATAATATAGGCTAGATTTTAGATCTAAGTGCACAGGACATATTTGAGTGACTGAAATGTTTGTGTCCAAGAAGACTAAATGTGAGCACAAGCATGTGATTTGAGTTGAAGCACACATTTTGAAAGAAAGCAGCAGAAATCTGAGTGCAAGCACAAAATGTGAGCACGAGGAGAATAAATTTGAGTACGAGAAGGAGAAATCATGCTCTCAGACTGAAAATCTACGTTCATGAAAAAAGATAGGATCATTCTTACATAGAGAGAGAGAGAGAGTTTGTGTGTGTAGCTTAATTTGTAATATTATTTATACCACTACGAAGTAAAAAAAAAAATGGTTAGAGCCAGCTGACGGTTAAACAACAACAACAAAAAAAACCTCAGAAGACAGTCAGAGAGAGAGAGTGTGAGAGAGAAAAACGAGTATCCGGTACGCATAAAGCACTTTTGCCGAGTACGAGTATTATACGAATAAAAATCCTCACTGGGTAGCTGACTGTGTCTGCATTCTGTGATAGGCTAGTGTTACGGCTGCCGCCGTTTCGCCCCGGCGCATATGTGTGTGCGTAGTGTTTCCCTAGGTCAATGCAGGTGTAGGCGGGGACAACACGTCCGTGGGTGTGCAGGACCGGGATTGGTGCGGCATCCTTTCCGTGCCGCCAATGAGAGAGCCCACGCAGCATCACGGGCATTTAAACCAGAGCCGCCTGAGCATCATGGCGGCTTGACTTGGATTGTGTGTTAGTAAGCTCGCCTCGTTAGTTGAATTTGTGAATGTTACACCAACCAGCAGCAATGGCTTACTTAACACTAAGTCAAAATGTTCTAAAAACTACTGTGGAGTGTATTTTTAAGATTATTTCTAGGTGAGAAATTAGTTATTTAAACTTAAACTAAATGACATGCATGCTAGCAGGACAGCCAGCAGGCCTTGCCAGCTGTCAAGGTGACCGGGTGTTCACACTGAGAACAGCCTGATCTCTGCAAGTCCCTTTGAAATGTGCTTGTCTCTGATGTCTATGTAGAGGTTAAATATTAGTTAGAATTTATTTTGGGTATGTATAATGGCCAATCTTTGGTATCAGAGAATTTATTATTTGTTCCTGGGTATATCTGTTTGGCTGACAGCAAAGTTAAGGTTCATAAGTAGATTTTTATTTAACTTTTGACCAAACTGTTTGTTTGCCCTCATTCCCTATTGTACAAATGTTTGTTTTTGACAAATAAAGGCTATTATTTTACATTAAAACTAACCTTTAAGCAATATTTTAATCAAGGAACAAGCAGAGCCTTTTCACTGGCAGGCAAAATTCATCAAAAAGTGGATGGTAGTGGGTATTGATTTTGAGTGCTTGTATTATTTCCTGTGTGTCTGGGGTAGGACTGGGGCCAGATTTGGACAATGTCATTGCATAATGATTAAAATCTTATTCAAGTGGCAGTGTGTCACTCCTTGTTTATGTTTTTGTTTTGCCCAGGGACTTTGTTACCACTTTTGGCCTGGCTGTAACTGCCAAACAGGATGAAAAGAACAAGACACACACAAGGTAATCTGCCTGTTTGTCTGCTTTGTAATGTATTATACTGAGAGAGCTCTCCTCCAATCCCTTTAACATACACTACTTAACTTTAATTGGTAATGCCATATATAACACCTAACACAGCCAACAACACAGACATAATGGCCCCAAAAGTGCAACTAGTGTACTTTGAGACTGTTAAGTCTGTTTCAGTTTGATACCCTACCCATATCCATCCATCCATTTTCTAAAACAGCTTATCCTCATCAAAGTCAGGGTTAGCTGGAGCCAGTCCCAGCTGGCCTTGGGCAAGAGGTGGTGTACACCCTGGACAAGTCACCAGTTCATCACAGTGCTGTGTTTTGTAATATACAATTGTATTTCAAATATGAATTGTCTGATATGAATCAATTTAAGATTTGAAGTCAACTTAACATTTCCCTCTAACGTCTGACCTGTTTGTTCATTGCTTAATTGGCAGCGTAAGGGCACAGCTGTCCTAGTTAATGAATAATGATGTCTGTGACGCTGGTGAGGTGCAGGTACTTCTTGCATAATGTATTGTGGTGTTTGTTCACCTATAAAAGTCCTGTCAGACTGCGTATCAACCTCTTGATGTTTTAGAACCAAGAAGACAAACAGCAGTTATTGTATGTATGTGGAAGTTAACATTTCTCTGACCAATCAGTGGTCTTCAGTGTTTTCATTCCATCCTTTAGTATCGGCTCAGCTTCCTTGGAGTCTCGACTGAGGTGACACCAACAAAAGCCCAAGGTACTATCCACAACTTTTGACAATGGAAAACCAGGGACAGCAAGTCGAGCCAAGCCAAGCCAAACCATGTGGTTAAAGCATACCATTAGGAATTGCTTCAACGCATTGGCTGACATTTAAAGGTAGCCACAAGTCTTTGATTTCAGGAAAGTGAAATAGACATGCATCAAGGGAGCTGAACTGGAGCAAGTGAACAGTTAAAGGTTCCTGGTATAAAGCATAACAAAGAATGGTCCTAACAGATCATTCTGCCCTGAGAAAGAAAACTCAGACACAATTAGATAGAAGCGCTCAGTTAGTAAATAGCATCGCCCAGGTCATTGGTACCCATGTACTGAGCACCAGTGAGCATGCAGAGGTCAAAAAATACTAAAAGACTTTACCTACCCCACCACAGGCTGTTTGCTGTGGTCTGGCAAGCAATACCGAAGTATCCACTGTTGTACAACTAGGCCAAAGGGCAGCTTTTTTCCTCAGGCTGCGAGACTCCACAATCCATAATATCATTAAACAATTCAAAGAATCCGGAACAATCTCATTAGGGGCAGGGCCAAAAACCCAACAGCAACAGTTTGTTGCTGCATCTATAAATGCAAGTAAATTAAATTAAATTAAATTGTATTTATGTAGCGCCAAATCAGCCTATGCTGTGGTCTAAGGAGTCCCCATTTGAAACTACTTTTGGAAATCATGGACATTGTGTGTTCTGTGACTACCCTGATTGTGACCAGCTCAAATTTTAAAAGCCAGCATCTGTGATGATATGGGAGTGTGTTAGTGCCCATGACATGATTGGTAACTTGCACATCTGAAAAAAGCATAATTCATGCTGAAAAGTAAATACAGGTTTTGAAGCAACTTGATGTCATCCAGATAAAGTCTTTTTTAGGGAAGGGCTTATTTCAGTAAGATGATGCCAAGCCACCTGTCCCCCACTGAAAATCTGTGGTGTGCTTTGAAGCTCAAAATACAGCAACGAAGTACCCAGACTAGACTATCTAATGATAGTGTATTGTTTATAAATCAGGGCATTTTACATTATTAATAGCTCTATGAATTAAATATATGGTTTTGTCTGGCTGTACAGTTTCAGCATCATATCCAAACAAATTTATTTTTAAGGCAGTCGTTCCATCTTCTTGTTTCTGTATACAGTGGTCCCTCGTTTATCGCGGGGGATACGTTCTAAAAATAACCCGCAATAAACGAAATCCGCGAAGTAAGTTTTACAATTATTATACATGTTTTAAGGCCGTAAAACCCCATACCACACACTTTTATACACATTTTTACACGCATTTTGTACAGTACTCCCTTAAACAGGACACAGAACACATGTGCGGTTCTCCCTTAGCCAATTTCTTGTGTGGGAGCAGCAAAGCTTGAGCTCGGTCTCATGAGCTCAGCAGAACTGCAGTGAATATTATTTAAACAGGAACTAAAATTAAATATTGTTGAATGTGTATACCTTAATGATAATTCAATCAGAAAAAACAGGTAAAATTAGACTGTGGCATGATTTTTAGGTCACTGTCATTCAAAAAGTTGAGTCACTGCTGAGGGCTAGCTAAAAAGTGTTTTCGATGCCACATGTGTGACGTGTGTTGTGCTGTACGCATTCAATGACCGATATCGTTCATGACCTCGTTCAAATTTTGGGCAAACATGAACTGAACGTAGCCTAACGTTACTGTATTTCTGCTTGATAAACGCAGTGAACGGCTCTCTCTCACAGTATGACTTTGCTTTTACTGAGAGCTGGAGTCAGACGTAACGTGTAGACAGACCCGCGGACATATTCTCACACTTGGGGAAAAAAAAAATACAGTTGTATTGTGTGTAGGGTTGCCAACTTTCAGATCTGAAAATAAGGAACGGGGGTGCACGGCATGTTGGCGCAGTAAGGCTGTGGACATCACAGCGGACATGAATAAAAGCTAGTAAAGCTATAGTAATAGCAAATGTGTTTTTTTTATTAACATCAATCAATTTATTAACATATCAGAGAATTGCATTCCATTCCATGTCCCCTGAGAACACTGAGCTTGTATTTTTTAACATAAAGGATGAACACATTCCAGTACCTGGAGATCTGTGTTGGCCATATGAAATTAAATAAAATTAAAAAAAAGTTTTGAGCTTAGCCTATATTTTTAACATAAAGGATGAACACATTCCGTTACCTAATAGAGATCTGTGTTGGCCATATGAAATTAAATTAAATCAGAAAGTTGCTTTTGAGCTTACATTTTTTACCATCAAGGCTGAACATTGCATTACCAGAGAATAAGGTACAATAATAGCATTCCATGTCTCCTTAAACAGCAAACTGACAAAACAACTGACAGATAATGCATTCTGCAAAGGTAAACTAAATGATCTGTGCAGTTTTGTGTTGGCCATAAGACATGAAATAAAAAAAAATGCATTTGAGCTTGACTTTTTTTTAACATCAAGGTTGGACATTGTTGTTTTTTTGGACACTTAATTACTATTTTACTGTTGGCTATTTGCTATTTGAGTACCACTGCACATATACTTCCATAAAGCCTATTTTTTCCACTTGTACTTTCTTTGATCTCTTGCTGTAGCAAGTAGTTGTTTATCCTTCACCACTGCAGTGTAAAAATCTGTGCAAGACAATTCATAATTCAGAGTGATCATCAGCTCACTCTTCATTAGTTCAACTGAACATCTGTTACGCACGTCAGACCATTTATTCTTCATTAAGGAGAAGACCCTTTCCACATAGCCAGTTGAAGATGGGATGCTTAGTACAAAGGACACAACTGCCAGGATGTTTGGAATTTCCACTTGCTGGAGAACTGCCATCCATCGCTCAGCTGTTCCCTTGGACACCCAGTCCTCATGCTTTGTGAGATGCTCAAGAACAGAGTTGGCAGTAACACACTCATCATAGAGTGCATCCATGTTGATCCTGCCAATCAGGTGAAGCCGTTCAGAGACCTTAACCATGTCATCATAGGAGATGCTGCCAGATGACAGAGAGAGGGGCTGAATGTGAAAGAGCCAGTTATCCTGTGAAAAATCAAACCACTTCTCTATGTAGGATATGGCTGTGTTGAGGAAGGCTGTGAACTCCTCTCTGGCCACATCTGCATCAGATGGTGAGAGCTGCTGCAGCTTTTGTCTTGTCAGGTAGCCATAGAATTCATCATCTCTTCTCTTAGCCAGCTGTCTGAGAAAGGACAACATGATGGCATAGAGCTCAACTGATGTGGTATCATTACTCTCCAGCTTTTTAACCACCGCCTCAAAGACAGAGAGGATGTTGTTGCAGAAGAGGAGATACACCTCCACGATGTCAGGGTCATCCTCTTTAACTTCATCAGCATCTTCTGCTAATCTCAGTAGTGTTCTGAGGTGTCTTGGACAATCTCCACCAATACTGACGAGATAGGACTTGAGAGGAATCCAGTTCTGGAGAAGACGGGTGACTGCAGGGTTGAGAGACAGCCATCTAGTCACCACATGTCGCAAGATATCATGAAACTCAACATCACAGAATTCACAAAAGTCCTTCAGTGACTCTCTCCTCTTTGCCGATATGGAAAAAAAGCTATACACTTTAAGGACAATGTTTTCTATGTCAATGGAGAGCTTATCCAAGGCATGCTTTACTGTGTTGTGCACAATGTGTGCATGGCAATTGCCTCGTAAAATGTTAGCATTGCACTGTTTCAGTTTGGAATATACGGAATTGTGGATGCCATAATTGACATTTGTATTGTCTGCACTAAATGCAGAGACATTGTCTAATGAAAGACCTAGATTTTCAAGTGAACGTTGAATTGTGGACAGTATTCCATTAGCAGATTCATCGGCACTTTCAACAAAGTCAACCAATTTGTGGGTGATCCCAGTGTCTGCCCTGAAAAATTGCACAGCCAAGGGGAACATCTTGCGATTGCCTTTATTAGAGGCATCAGTTTGTATAGAGAATGGCAGAGGATTCTGAGGCATTTTTAGTTTCTTGATCACCTCCTCTACTGCCTTTGGAGCAAGGACATCAGTGACCAGCGCCTCAGCTTTTGTCCTCCCACAAGACATCTTCTTGACGATGTTGGAATCATTCAGTGTTCGTTGACAGAGCTTAAGTGCACAGTCAGAGCTGTTGTAACTTATACTGTGCTTCACTGTATGATAGACATGTGCTACCTCAGCAGCAGTCACCTGTAGAAACAAAAATTATATATATAAATAAATTGAATATGTGTGCTTTACTATTAGACTCTGAATTATCTGTGACTAATTGAGTTATTTGTATGTTAGTGTGTGCCTGTGTGATTTAATAGGGCTAATGGGGGAAAAAAAATCAAATGAACAAATAAAATCCTATTCTCAAACCTCTACTCATTAGTAGCTGTTTACATATTTCAAGTAGCTCACAAAGTTACAACTCTTTTTTTTATTATTTTTTTTTTTTTACTTCTTTCAAATAGGGCTGCCTGAAATTATGTGAGCAGTGAGTCCTTGGGCCTAATGTTTGACATCCCTGCACATCCATCCAGTCTTGGTCTAGGCTACTGGCTACTGCGCTGTCACAGCAGGGCACTCCCATACAGTTTCACTTTCAAAATAAGTTTTCCATGTCGATGTACAGTATAGGCTACTTTCAATCATTGGAAGGAATAATTATTATACGTACCAAATCTGCTTCTGGTGATGCCTGACGCACCAGAAACTTTGAAAGGACTTGATCTGCCTGAGTCCTCCGCGCTCTCTCGTTCCTCTTATGACTTTCGCCGGATGCGTGCTGCTTAAGGTCACAAACTCCGCCGTGTCCAATGGTGAACACACGGCGGCACACTGTGCAGTTTGCCTTAAAATCATTACCTCGTACACACTCTACCCATGAATATTCCCTTTCCCATTCTTTTCTATATTTTTGTAATCTTCGTTTCTTCGCCCGCACATCTCGTTCTTCGTTTTCTGCCATGCTTGTGAATCTTCCATCATCATAGCTTCCTCTCCGTTGCTCGAGGTAAATGACGGCCAATTAAAATAGCGCATTTTGGTTTGATGGTGTGTGTGACAGTAGACAGAGGCCTGGCTGGCTGGCCGACTCAGAGAGGAGGTATTTATTTGTCCTAGGCTCTTACAGATAAATGTGTAATTTTAATAGGCTACCATGTAGGCTACCAGGCTACCCCATCGGCAGAAACAAAGATAGCCCCATCTATGGCAGAAATACGGAACAATGTGCGTTCCGTGCGTACTTAATACGGAATACGGATTTTATAAACCAAATACGTAACAAATCCGTATTTTACGGAACAGTTGGCAACTCTAATTGTGTGATGTCAGATACAAAGCGGGTATTTACTTAAGTTATAGAGGGAGAAGGAGCGAGGTGAGATGGGAGCAGACAGGCAGGTGAAAGTGGGATAAGGGGAGAGAGGATGGTGATTTAGAAAGGCAGATAAGCTATTTTATTTTTGAGCAAAGGTTCTTGTGTTTGACTTATGGATAGTGGAATAAATATTACCGGTACTGTGGTGATTACTGTGCTATTGTGGTGTGTTTGTGTGTTATTGCTTACTGTGCTGTATTTTCTCTTTTTGCTAAACTGAACTGTCTAAGTTATGTTTTGTCAGGTATTTTATTTCATAGGCATAATAATGTTTTGTCAGTTTTAAACTGTGTTAGATGCAGTTCATGTAACATTGAGAATATCCAACATTAAAACGTTTTTTTCTCTTTTAATTTAAGGAGAGCAGCTTCAAGATCCACTGTGTCCCTGCTGTGCAACCACCAGTTTGAAAGTCCCTCGTCTTATTGTAGTAAGTTCTGAGTACAATATCATGAGGGTATTTGTGATAATTAGATCACTCTCCTAAAACCGTCCTCTCCTCTGCCATTTTATTTGAAATGTAAAGACTGTGAGAATTCATATTCAAGAAGATCTGAACTTCTGAAACATTATAAACTTGATCATCATCCATATGGGCGGGGCCGTGCTTATGAGAATTGCCCATGCACTTGCAAAACATGGAAAGCTCTGCTGACTCATCTAAGCAAATGCCATCCTACTCAAAAATCCTCACAGGAAGATAGCTTTTCAGCATTCAAGTGCCACATCTGCAACAACAATCAACTTTCTACAGAGACTGATTACTTTAAACACATTGGGGCGGCAGTAGCTCAGTCGGACTTGGCTTAGGAACCGGAGGGTGGCCGGTTCAACTCCCGCATGGACCAAATATGGAAGGTGGACTGGTAGCTGGAGAGGTGCCAGTTCACCTCTTGGGCACTGCCGAGGTGCCCTTGAGCAACTCCAAAATTGCATGTCTATGCCTTGTACTGCATGTGTGTGTATCCGGGTTAAAATGCATGTAAATAAAATAGAGTGTAAAAAGAATTTCCCTGTTCGTGGGATTAATAAAGTATATCTTCTTCTTCTTCTTCTTAATTGGGACACATTTAAGGAATCGAGAATCTGTTGAATGCGTTTTTAATGATTGTTCATATAAAACAAATATTTACGGTGCTTTCAATACTCACAAGTGGCGAAGACATAACCCCCACACAATTCATGATTTTAAGCCAGGAATAGTTTATGGACCTGTTGGTAGTTCTGCTGTTGCAGAATCTTTTGAAAGCGGTGCTACCGAGCAATCTGATGATCATATAGCATCTGAAGAACTTAGTAATGAAGAACCAAGAAATTTGGCACAATCTATTGAAGTGCAGTTAGCCTCGGTCCTGCTTAAGTTAGAACATTCTTTTCTGGTGCCAAGTGCAGCTGTAACCGAACTGCTTGATGAGTTACAATATTTAATTGGTACTGCCTCTGTCCCTGTAGCCCAGAAGACTCTACTGGACTCCTTAAAAAGTAACAATTGCATAGTTGATGAATCTCTTGTAAAAGAGTAAGCAACTGTACTTTGCACTACAAATCCCGTTAAAGCTGCAGTAGGAAATGGCAGTCCTCTCTTGACATAAAAAAAAAACACAAAATCTGTGCCTTGTATTGGATTTTAGGCAATCTGCCACCTGGTTGTCACTCCTCATTGTCCTCTATCCATTTGGCTGCATTGATCAATAGCAGTGATGTTAAGGTCTATGGTTACCAAAAAGTGTTGGAGCCTTTGATTGCTGATCTCATAACATTGGAACAACATGGGTTTTTTGTGGAAAAGCTAGGAAAAACTTTGAAGGGTACATTGCAGTGTGTTATCGCCGATAACCTTGGGGAGAGAGTTTTTTTGGCAGCTATATTTGCAGGTTTTGTACAGCAGATAGATCAGAAATTCAGGACAAGGAAGTTGGAGCTGGAACTTTCTATCTGAGAACTCAGGAGATTCACACAAATCATCTGAAAACCTGTGAAGAAAATTCCTTGAACAACTGTTATGGTGTTAAGAGTAAATATGTTCTGTCAGAAAAGCTTACCACTCTCAATGTTACTAGTTGTTTTCCTCCTGACATTGTCCATGATTTATTCGAAGGAATAGTTCCGGTTGAAATATCTCTCTGTCTGACTGTATTCATTTCCAAAAAGTTTTTCACTTTGGTCGCTTTAAACGAGGCAATAGAAGATTTTCCCTATAAATGGACTGATAAAACAAATTGGCCCCACTCTGTTCCACTGACCTATGCATCCAGGAAAACAATCGGTGGAAACGCACTGAGTGCCCACTGATGAACCAGCCTGGAAACTCTCTTAAAGGACATTGTAGAAATTGTTGTATCTCCAGTTCAGACTCAGGAATCAATTGCATATTTGAACTTGAAGATCTCTGACCACAGTTAGAGTTAGATTCAAAGAGGTTTTCCAAACTTTCTACCTAAACACAGTTTTTTAGAACATTATCCTCACTTAATCTGTGAGTTTGGACCGTTTGTTTCATTATGGACCATGCGCTTCGAATCGAAGCACAGCTTCTTCAAAAGAGTTGTGCAGCATACAACCTGCTTCAAAAATGTGCTTCTGTCCTTAGCACAAATAAACCAGTTTCTCATGGCACATTACCTTCACATGTGGAGTTTTCCTAAATCTCCCCTGGAAGTAGCGAATGTTTCAAGTCTTCCCATTGATGTTTCAAAAGAGGACATAGCATTTGCTCTGAAGCAGAGGCACCCAGAGTTGGATGGTGTATGCCTGGCTAAAAGTGTAACATACAATGGCCTGAATTACAGGAATGGAATTATTCTAGCTCATGGCTCATTGGCAGGGTTGCCTGAATTTGTGGAAATAACCCAGATGATTGTTGTCGAGGATAACCTGCTTTTCATTGTCAGAAAGCTGAGTGTGTGGTACTGGGAACATTTCAAGGCATACGAACTGAAACCGTGTCCTACGAGAAAGTTGGAACTGATTGACCAGAATGAAGTGTCAGATCCATACCCATTGGCTGACTACACAATAGGAGGAATGCGGCTGATAACACTCAAAAGATACATATGTGTAAGGTCAGTCTTAAAGTGGAACCCAACTAAAAAGTCATTAAAAAATTTGCTTTAGGGTTTTATTCTCTAACTCCACTAGAGTATTCCTTTATAATATTGCGGGAGCCAAATCTACTGCACATGTTTACTGAGAGATGGAGCAGGAAAATTATTCTAGTGCATTGTATATATTATCACCTTAAGTTTAATGTTGAAAATATTAACTATTACAAATATTAATAAGCAACTGAGTCATTTTGTCTTTTTCTCTCTCTTACAGGGCACCATGACGGAAAACACATCTGTTCGATTGCTGGTTATTCTGAGTGAGGACAGCAGCGTGAGAATGGAGCTACACAACGGCATTCCCAATTCACTGGAAGAGTTAATCGATGAGGTCAAGAATGCATGTGGATTAGGGGGATTCATAAGGCTGCAGTACAAGGACACAGATTTTGGGAACATATTTGTGAATCTGACCTCTACAACTGTAATTAAGTAGTCCAGTTAGACCCTGATTCAACTGTTGTCTTGTATGCACTTGATCCCCCAGTGAGTAGCATCCCTTTGGTTGGACTGGAAAGTGATGACTCCTCAGTGTCTGTGCATACAGACGACACAATACTGCTTAGCAGCCCTTCATCAGACTCACTAAGGACCCAACAGTGGCCACGACAGTTCCCAATCCCACGCTTCTCCTATGATACAGAATGTCAACTGCAGAGGGAGAATGCTGAGTACTTGAGAAGCCAAACTAGACTGACACTTAGCTCAAAAATGCTGTCGGACATATTGGAGAAAGTAGCTGAAAGTATCTATGCATACACACCATACCCTGAAGATTCTGACTTCAGTGATGTTGCTGAAGCACTGACAAAGAAACACCCCTGCCTGAAAGAACCAGGGTCTTTCAATGAGAGCTATGGTTGGAAGCGCAGGATGAAGATGAAAATGGCCAACTACAGGACCCAACTTAAGGCACACAGTACATCTGCCGAGGTCACAGTGAATTCTTTGAAATCCAAGTCTCAAGGGGACTCCTACCCAGCAAAGAATATCAAGAGACCTAGACGAGCTGAGGCCAATCATTTTCCATCTTTGCCAAGTGGTGAGACTACAGGTAGCCTGGAACAAGAGAGGGTTTCCCTTTTGACTGAACTACAGAAAAAAAACAACCGTCAAACAATAAAAGAAAAGATGGCAAAAACGTTTGGATACCGTAGACAAGAAACTGTGCATTAGCAGCCGAGCATTGAAGACATGTTGGCAAGATGGCCAGCACTTTATCAGATGGAAGAGGTATGTTTTTAGATGTAAGGCACCTTCAGACCTATTTTTGAGAGGAGAGGGACTTAATATATTTATTAATGCCATTAATTAGACATTCATAAAAGATGATTTTTGAACCTTCAAAACATAGGTCTTTACAGAAAAGAATTTATTTAATACACTTTCAAAGTTCTTTCTGCATGCTGTTTTTGTTTCTCCAGATTAATGCTGAGTTTATGCGGGTGACAACAGTTCCCTTGGAGACAAAGTTCTTAGCGCAGTTGGACAAGCACACGTTGAAACTGCTGGAGGTCATCAGGAGCAAGGGAGGACATGTGAAAGAGCAGACCAAGGCAACTTTGCAGGTTTTAGATGAAGTAATTATGTATGAGTTGGTTCTCAGTGGGACCCATAGTTGAATAGGGGTGTATGTGGGGTGTATGTGCTTTTAATAATACCTGTTCTTCCTCAGACTGTGGACATCACAATTAGAAGAGAGTGCATCTTCAAATATTTGATGATCTACCTGGGTGAACCTGTATGAGGGGCCATCAGGGACATTATTCAGAAATACCTCTCACACACACTACTGAAATATTACGCTCTTACACACACTAGTGAAACGCTCTCACACACTCTAGTGAAACACTCTCACACACACTACTGAAATATTACGCTCTTACACACACTAGTGAAACGCTCTCACACACTCTAGTGAAACACTCTCACACACACTAGTGAAATGCTCTCACACACTCTAGTGAAACACTCTCACACACACTACTGAAATATTACGCTCTTACACACACTAGTGAAACGCTCTCACACACTCTAGTGAAACACTCTCACACACACTAGTGAAACGCTCTCACACACTCTACTGAAACACTCTCACACACACTACTGAAATATTACGCTCTCACACACTCTAGTGAAACACTCTCACACACACTAGTGAAACGCTCACACACACTCTAGTGAAACACTCTCACACACACTAGTGAAACGCTCTCACACACTCTACTGAAACACTCTCACACACACTACTGAAATATTACGCTCTTACACACACTAGTGAAACGCTCTCACACACTCTAGTGAAACACTCTCACACACACTAGTGAAATGCTCTCACACACTCTACTGAGACACTCTCACACACACTACTGAAATGCTCTCACACACTCTACTGAAACGCTCTCACACACTCTATTGAGATTTCAGTGTAACCGGAAGGCATTTCAGTGTAACCGGTCTCGCGGCCGCAATGGTGCGGCGCAACACCCAGCTGTTGGCCCGGTCAGGAGCTCCGTGTCGCGTTACCAAGCTCAGCAGAGCTTCGGGACATGGACAACCAGGACAACCGGGCCAACAGCTGGGTGTTGCGCCGCGCCATTGCGGCCGTGAGACGGGAAAAGCGCCTTAAGCCGGCTCTCCACGGTGTCGGCACTCAAGGGGGCGTGGCACTGTTGCCTGCTCGCTGTTGCATTAGATAATGTTCAAATTGTCTCCGCTGATGACAAAATGTTGTTGAGTAGCGCGGCAGCTTCTGTAAGTCCACTGGAAAGCTCCTCCTGGCGCGACATCTGCAACCCAACGATGCTGCGCTCCCTCTTACGACCCGCCTTCCGGTTACAGTGAAATGCCTTCCGGTTACAGTGAAATGCCTTCCGGTTACACTGAAATGCCTTCCGGTTACACTGAAATGCCTTCCGGTTACACTGAAATCTCAATAGAGTGTGTGAGAGTGTTTCACTAGAGTGTGTGAGAGTGTTTCACTAGAGTGTGTGAGAGCGTTTCACTAGTGTGTGTGAGAGTGTTTCACTAGAGTGTGTGAGAGCGTTTCACTAGTGTGTGTAAGAGCGTAATATTTCAGTAGTGTGTGTGAGAGTGTTTCACTAGAGTGTGTGAGAGCGTTTCAGTAGTGTGTGTAAGAGCGTAATATTTCAGTAGTGTGTGTGAGAGTGTCTCAGTAGAGTGTGTGAGAGCGTTTCACTAGTGTGTGTGAGAGCGTTTCACTAGTGTGTGTAAGAGCGTTTCACTAGTGTGTGTAAGAGCGTAATATTTCAGTAGTGTGTGTGAGAGGTATTTCTGAATAATGTCCCTGACGGCCCCTCATAAACCTGTTCATCACCTCATGAAAGAATGCCAGGTAAGGGCATCTCTCTCACTAACACAGACAATACTTATATACCAACTTTTGTTTTGAGATGCAGCATAGCGCTGTGTATATATTTTGGGTAATAAACATTCCTCTAATTTGTAACTATTTAGAATTATGGCCAAATTGCTCAAACAGGCTCATTAACTGATTATTAACCATTAAAATGCTCTCTGACAGGGAGAGCTATTCAACTCGGTCCACAAAGGGCCGGTGTAGCTGCAGGTTGTTTTTTTTTTGTTTTTTTTGCAGCCCTTTGTGGACCAACTTATTACTAGTTTATTTATCACTAGTCGCATTGTCATCACGATATTGAACAGTGTGATCGCACATTTCACATTTTGCTGATATATTGCAGGCCTAGTTCAGGTCTTTTGACATGCAGCTGTATGACATCCCCATCAGCAGTGTCGTGCATCAACGGTGACTTTCCCCTGACTGCATCCTGTGAGAAGAGTTCCGGCCTGGTTTTGGTGTTGACAAAATCACAAAAATAAAGTGTTTTGCTTGCATTACAAAACTGTTGTCCATGAAAAAGTCAGACCTCGCAATCACATGGTGCTATTTTCTCTCCTTTCGCATCACTGCGTGCTGCAACCTGTTGAGAACTGTTTTCCATCACCTGTTTCACAGTGGTTACTGCTCTGATAGTTAATGTAAACATGTCTATGACACAAGTGATTAAGACATCCCTTTTAGCACAGAGCCTAAGGTATAGGCTACCTTCATGACCCTGAATATACAGATGCTGAACTTCGTCAGCTGGAGTTTGAATTGGCAGAGAGAGAGGAGGGACAGAAGTGGTTTGAGCTGAAGTTGGACCCACATCTGTAGCTGTGATGACAGGGTGACCACAGGGTGCAGCATATTCACCTGTAGCCCACCTGCAGCTGTCAGAGGGGTGTCTGCTAGTTGTCTCTCTCAGCCTGGTGTTTTGCTGCACTTTGTGTAAAAAGAGTTCAGTGGAGCAAGAGTTCAGTGGAGCCAGAGCTCAGTGGGCTCAGAGCTCGGACCACTTTAGTCCCTCCCCTCTCTCTGCCCATTCAAACTCCAGCTGACGAAGTAACGCCATATCCCTTTGGCTCTGTGCTAAAAGGAATGTCTTCAACACTTGTGTCATGTTTATTTTAACTATACGAGCAGTAAACACTGTGAAACAGATGGAAACGTGCACAGCTGTCGACAGGCTGCAGCACGCAGTGATACGACTTTTTCGTGGACAACAGTTTTGTGATGCAAATGTATTACTCTTTTGAACACATAGTTTTGAGAAGCAAAACACTTTATTTCAATCAGGACAGGCTATTAAGATTTAAATAAGACAGGTTGTGAGGCAGATAGACATTTATTGTGCACAAATTAACTTTGGTGCTTAGACCCTGGGGAGTAGATCAGCTTAGAAAACAAAGGCTGTGAAGCTTCTTTCTGAGAAAATATCCCCTGGGCCTAGACACTGGTGGTGGTAGAGATGATGCCTCCTGACATGGAAACCTCTAGTTCAGGGGTGGCCAACTAGTCAGAGACTAAGAGCCACTTTTTTTTCTGTGTTACTGCAAAGAGCCACATCATGGGCACACATGAACATCATCCCATTCCTTAATCATGTATGCACGCACACGCACGCACACACAGACCTCTGCTCAGCCAGATTTAATGAAAATAACCACACCAACATGATATCGGTTATTTTCAACAGCTAACATTGAAAAACTGCATCTGCTTTTCTGCCTGACTTTTCAAAGCGACCAACTTGTGCTTGCGAAGTTCAGTCCCTTTTGGAAATTCCTGTTCGATGTTAGGATGGAGTGAGCTGAAGTGACGCTGAAGATTTGAAGCTTTGAAATGCGCTAATGCTGCGTGACATATAAGGCAGATCGGCTTGCCATTACGTTCAACAAAAAAATATAAACTCTCCCACTCTGTCAAAAATGTGTTCTTCTTCATATTTTCGTTTGGCTGTGCTTTTTTTTCCTGCCATTTTGAGAGCTAACATGACGGAAATAGTTTACAACGCAAATGATGTCGCGCCAAAGATACTCTTGTCGCGCGTTTGACGTCACTCAAACAGGCTTACCTGGTCAGCGTGCCATCTAGCCGTAGGAATGAATGGCAACGCCAACCAAGCATATTTGACGCATGTCATGTGAAAGCTCCTGAAGAGCCGCATGAAACTAGTTAAAGAGCCGCATGAGGCTCGGGAGCCGCGGGTTGGCCAGGCCAGCTCTAGTTGAAGATGGAGATGGTCTATAGTTTGATTGAGGGGGTAAAGGGGTGGAGGTGGGTCGAGAAATTTTCTGTGCTGGATGAGAGTAGAGAGAGAGAACATCACAACATATGACATCTTAAGACTCATTTGAAGGAAGATGGTGAAGGTGGAGAATTGTGATTGGATGTAAGTGGAGCCAGAGGAGTCGGATTTTGTTCTAAATTACCTATTTAATTAATCAAAATATAGTGACAGTTCCAGCAAATTTAATTGAAAAATCTAAATCCACTGTTATACACTGGAAACAATTATTCAAACTACTCAACTATTACACTTAAACATGCATTTTTAACATTTCAACTGCCTTGAGTACTTAAATTCATCACCATGCATCTCTTAGCTTACAGGTTATACTTTTCAGCTGTTGCATCAGCCTTATCAGCATTGCTTCAGCAGTTTCTTCAGTGGATTCAGCATTGCTTCAACAATAGTGTTCAGCATTTACATGCATTGTTTCAGGAAATGCTCTTTCTAATTGTCCTCATTTGTTGGTTTTTTGTGTGTGCAGGATATGCAGGAAAATGAAGCAGCCATGGCAATCGTCAGTGGAAACGAGTCGTCATTGACGGAACAGAGGTCCTCAGTGAGGTGAACACAATACCAACGGCTGTTGCTCTGTTCTTTGGGCTCACCTACGCTCTCAACATAAAATATCCAAAAAATCTGCAGTACACCCTTGAGTTTATGCAAAAAGTCTTGATGAAGTTAAATATTTTAGGTCAAATCAAATGAATTATTCATGTTGCACAATATTAGGTGTGATCGATTACCTCATTTTTTAAAATTTGAGCCAATGTTTGATTTTTTTTTGTGTACAAAAAAAGAGCAAAAATGATGGTGGAGAATTAGAATGTATAAATACACAGCCCAAGTAATGGATAGTCTTTACTCAGAAAGTGGAGGAAAATCTAGTTTTTCTCAATTAGAGGAAATTGCCAGGAAAACAATGTGTAATTTCAAAGTGTGACAACTCTTATTCTATAAAAAGGCTGCTGCTATCCTCTTATGTATCCATGGATACAGAGCTAATTGACTAATTAACATCCAGCAGAGTTTGTTGTTTGGGAGACCATCAAGTTCCATTGCTACTGAAGGGAAAATATCTTTCACACACACATGCAAACACAAATTTAGCATTAGCCTTTAGCAAGGAGGAATGCTTCTTCCAAGACGGACAGACGTGCAATAGATGTCACGTGTACAGAACAAATCAACACAAACATATTGTACAATTACAATGAATGATGAAATGACAATGAATTACAATGAATGATAAAATGATTACAGTAGCAGTATATCCTTGTTTGTAGTATTTATTTTGTATTATGTAAATCCAGGTGTGTGGCCGCCGACACCTGATTTGCCCCAACTGGTGGGGTCACCTTCGACAGCACTTCTTGGAAGTGTGCAGTACCTAGATTGGAGCGGTAGCTCCCCGACCCACCAATTGGAGGGAGCTAATCTACCAACTCACCTTTATTCAAACCAGGACCGCCTGACCAACCATGTGTTATGTGTTTGAGCTGACCCTAATAAGTTTGTGGAGGTTTTTTGTTGTTACAGGGACTGAACTAGTTTAAGTTTATTTTGCACTGATTTTCACACACTAGAGATAATTTTTGTTACAGTCATTAGTTTTAGGGGTGCTATTTTGATGTGTTTTTCTTACAGATAGCATAGGCTCTGGTTTAGAGAGTTCTCTTTTTGATATATTTATTTGTTTTTTTGAACAGCATCCGCTCGTCCTTTGTTTTACATTTAGTATCCCACCTCCTTCTGTTTAATTAATCCAAATTTCATTAAATAAATACCTTTGCTTACACCAAGAAAATCTGGTTTTATGTTACCCCTCGAGCTGGGATGTAACACATATCATACACAATTAGTTTTGATGATTACTTATAGATTAAACATTACTTGCAAGTGTCACTGGTCAAATAGTTGAAAATGTTGACCTGAAGATGCCCCTATAAGAAAAAGTTAAAGGGATCCATCCGTCCCTTTTTGAGATTCTTTAAATTGAATCAAAGTCTTGTAAAAGAATAAGAAAACATCAGGGGGTCACAAAAATTATTTCATCCCTTTGGTCCTTTTGAATACAATACATTCAAAAGGTAGTATAGTTATAGTAGTCATAGTTCTGTGAAGTTTTTGACAAATGCATTGGACCAACAACAATAAACCCCAAACACAGCTATCATCCTCAGGCTGTGATAATAGTGAGTCAGGAAAAGTTCAGTTCCTGACGGTTTCTGCTTCTGCTATCAGTGAACATGGATATTCACACTCTTCTCTGCTTCAGCTACTAAAATCAAATCAACCCTGTTGACCAAGACACCTTGAAAACTTGACTGGCCAGAACCTTCTCTCGCTGTGAAAAACTGTAGGAAGATGAAGAAAGAGGAAGGTCAAGTCTCCCCTGGATGTACACACTCTTTCTCTCTCACAAAAATACAGATATTTGTGTTAGGCTGACAGTGATTCAGACTAAAACGTCGACCTCTTTGAGCAGAAGCCCTCTGTAGCCTTCACGCTTATGTCTCCCTCTTATCTACAAACATGACGTACCTTGGGTTGCTGAATAAGTGACCAAACAAACACCCACCAGGGAGAAGGCAGCCAGGAATAGCATCAGGTTAATGAGCTAATGAGTACTGAGTCTACTGTCTGACTAGATCAAGTACCATGGTGAGTCCTGAAACCCTCAGTATTCTTTGGCATATAGGCAGCACGGAAAGAGCTGTGTATGTACAGGAGAGCCGGAATCAGCAGCTGCCAACTTGAATCAGAGTCAAGTTTGCAGGGTTTTATTGCTTAAAGTAAGCCAAACTTTGGCACACAAGACTCAGTTAAGTTAGTGTTTTTATGGTTATGATACTTCCATTTAAAACACTGCCAGTTAGTTTGGAAACTGATAATAAGATATAAAAGCTGAGCAGGAAGGAGAAGATATGAGCTTTTGTCATTGTTGGACTTTCACTGTGTTTACAGCTTCTCATGAAGCTCTAGCTCAATGGTGTGTGTGTGTGTGTGTGTGTGTGTGTCACATCATTTACATTTTCTCATCCAACTGAACAGTTGCTTTCTGGCATAGCCACCGCACGACAAGGCTGTTCATTTCCTTAACAGTTTGTTTCCTGAGTACAGAATAGCTTTGTGTCCTGGCTTTTTATTTTTTTTCCTCGCACACGCGCTGTTGAAACTGTCGTAATACAATGACACCCAGGAGAGAAAGACTGATTAGAATTACGGTACATCATCTGCACTGGAAGAGATCCCCGAGTAGTAAACAACTCTGGGCTCCCATTTTTCGGCTGCAATCAAAACAACCACAATTGGCTCCCGCCTGGTTGTCGCTCACATTGTGTCAGAGGACATTTGCATGAAGTTGAGCCTTTCCCCTGTAGTGCAGCTCAGTGGGCAGCACCCATCACTATCCCAGCTTTAGAGTCCATGTGTGTCAGAGTGGGAGGCTATTTCCTGCAAGCTGTATGTATCAGTACAGATACAATAAATACTGTATTTGAAAAAGCATCAGCAGAAAAATAATTATTTACTGGTGTTTCTATCTTTTATACAATATGTCCTTTTGGCCAAATAATGCACCCGGAAACATGCAGTGGAAGTGAAAGAGACGAGCAGCACGCAACTAAACAGTGTGCATGATTATTGGTTTTCTGTGGTGAGTTTGCACTTATTCATACAGGCATGATGGCCTTTTGTGTGTGTGTGTGTACACGCATGTGTGATAAAGAGATAGAAAGTGGATGACAAAGGCAGAGGAGGAACGAGGGCAGAGAGAGAGAGCGTGAGGGAGATGAAAGAGACGACGGGTGAGCAAAGAGTGCAGAGATAATGGACGGAAGAAAAGAAAAATAAGTAGGACAGAGAGCGAGGCTGGGAGCGGCGTGGTGTGGGGGGGTTTGATTTGAATTACAGATACTGACGATCACATTGACAGAGATAGTTTGACAAAGCAGGAGGAGGCAGAGTGGAGAGAGACACAGACACTGTTTAATTTTCACATATATACACTAAGTCCAAGTGGGTCAGAGTTGTGTCACAAAAGGTGAACTTGGATGAACCTGGATGAACTGTGCAGGGAATACTAGGTTGTCACAGAGGTGTCAAGTGACAAATACACAAGTTCTTCAAAAGAAAGAAGAAGAGAGAACAGGTCAACTGATTTGTTAGAACCTCCTAGAACCATTAGAAATGATCAGTATGAGGTTGGTTAGGGTCATGTTGCTTGTTTTGTAATCAGAAAATGTAGGGTTCATGTTTTTTTTTTTGCTTTTCACAGGTTTTGGTTCAGATACGTGAATATTTCAAGATCAGCTTGTACCCGTCCAAAACTGATTTACTGCAAATGTGCAATGACTTCACTGGTCACACATAATATACTCGAAGCGCAGTATATTAAACATTGTCAGCGGGCACATCCACTCGCTGCAGTGCTGTATTCAGGGTTCAGTGGCAGTGAAAGTAGACACACAGAAACAGTGTGTATAGCTGCTTTTTAATTAGCTAAATTGATTCTAAATGATACGAATGCTCTGAACTCACAATGCTCAGAAACATTTATTAACACCTCATAGATTTGTGAGTGAAATGCTAATAGTTTAATTCAATTGATTTCTTTTTCATTGAATCAAAAGGTTTGTCCTTTGGGGGAGGAGCAGGAGGAGCAGGAAGCAGGTTCTCGTCCATGGAGTCGACAATGTTTCTACAGACAAACCAAACACTGGCTCTACATACAGTAGGGCCATTCATGTTTTTCACGAGTTTCACGGCCACTATAATTTCTTGTACACGTTAAAAGGGCAGGGTAAGACGAGAGATATTTAGCTGAAACTCAATGCTATTAAATCATACAGACTGAACCTTTACCATACAGCTTCCAGGATGTTTCTCAGTTTTTTCCACTCTAACCTTCTCATGGAGAGGATATGGCTTCTCGCAACTTCTCGCATATTATCACATTTCATTATTTATTCATCCACTGCAATTGCAAGATTTTCAGTCATCCAGGTTTCTCAAAGGTTCCTACGATAACCTCCTTCAAAGCTTATTGTAGGAAATTTGCTTGGTTTGCTGAAGACTTTTCTCCTCTCTTCCAAGAGGCTTGGGCCTTGGCTATGATAATTTTCAAAATACATTATTATTATTATTGTTGTTGTTGTCATTGTTATTATTATTATTATGAATATTATTGTTATCATTATTATTAGTTGTAGTAGTTGTAGTAGTAGTTGTTGTTGTTGTTGTTGTTGTGGTGGTGTCACAACTCAACTGATACTTTATTACCTGATTGGGTCAGTAACCTACTCAATACTACCTCACTATACAATATAATTCCACAATTACTTACCGTTGTGTTGATGTATGTATGTTATCTCATGTATATTGTACTGCAAGACTAGTTCACTGGTTCTTATTGATGCTGTATACCTGCGTGGTACAGTGGCAATCAAGTTGAACTGAGTTAGGAAAATATGTCTGTTACTACTGTTATTCTAGTTAATTTCTCTTCCTTAATGATGTCAAAACATTTAATCCTGACAGCACTCAGTGAAAAGCACCAATTAAACAAAATTTCACTGAACATAGTGACACCAAGAACACTGTCATTTCACATTTTTAACATTCAGTGATAACAATGACAAAAATATATTTTGCCAAGAAGATAATCATCATCTATCATCTTGCTGCTGTCTTTTTAAATATCATTCTGTCTCCGCCTGGAGTACATTCAAGCCCTCCACCTCTCTATCACCACCCAGTCTACACAGATTTATCATCCCATCAGCCTCACAGTCATCAGCCACTACTACCAGTGTCTGGACTCCATAGGGGGGATTTATCTTACTGCTGCTCAGACTAGACGTCCTTCAATTACAAAAATCTCCCTGCAGAGTTGAAGTGTCAAAGACTTTCTGTCAAGACTTAATTATAACATATCATCTGTTATAAAAAACAATTATCTTTACTTCATTCACTGTCTCTCCTGAACTACTGCTGTCTCTGGAATACCAAATGTATGTTTCATTTTCAACAATATTATTTATATTTCCGCTCTATCCGTCACCAACTCTGTTTCAACTTCAGCATATGGTACATCAGCAGAACAGCCAGCCCTCACACAATTAGAGGTATCTGGCACAATTACAATGACACCTGTTTTAAAATATCTCCGTCTTTGTACGTGATGATGCTTCTTGTCATGTATAAAATGAATTGTACCACTTTATGTGAAGACTACGTCAGTAGTTCATTCATAGTGAATTAGAACGCATACTTGCTGTAGCATTATGGATCTTCTTCAGCGTCTTGAAGGACTTATCGGGACTGTCTGGTAATAAGAAGTTGCAATAATCGAGTCTAGAAGTAACAAATGCATGGTCTCATTTTTCTGTATCTGTTTCTGATTTTTGTGATCCTTGAATTTTGTTTTAATATACTATATAGTAAATGGTAAATGGACTGTACTTATACAGCGCCTTTCTCTGACTTTCTAACTTGTCCTTAAGGCATGCTTGAGGTTTAACTTACTAACTGATTTCTTTAGGCTTGATCGATAAATATAATTGGGTATCATCAGCAAAACAATTAAATTTAAGGGTGTGATTCAGAATAATGTTGCCTAAAAGAAGCATACAGTATATAAGCTAGTGTCAAATGCAGCACTAAGATCTAACAGGACAAGTACAGAGATGAGTCCTTTGTCTGATGCCATTAGGAGGTCATTTATAACTTTGACTAGTGTGGTCTCTGTGCTATGATGCACTCTAAATCCTGACTGAAAATCCTCAAATAGACTATTGTTATAGAGAAAGTCACATAGCTGATTGGCTACAGCTTTCTCAAGTATCTTAGACAGAAAGGGAAGGTTTGATATCGGTCTGTAGTTGGCTAAGACCTCTGGGTCTAGAGTGGGCTTTTTAAGAAGAGGTTTAATTACAGCTACTTTCAAGGACTGGTACATATCCTGATAATAAAGACAGATTAATCATATCCAGTAACAATGTGCTAACTTAAAGGTAAAACTTATTTAAGCAGCTGAGTTGGGATCTAGACAGGTTGATGACTTAGATGAAAAAAAATTTTTGCTGGTGAAGGTTGACACGTAATGCTTTCTGGCACACTTTACAATCATCAAACATTGTGACATTGGGACGTCTTCTGAACAGTCAGCTGTAGTAAGAATTCATAGTGTGCTATAACAGTCCATGCAGTGTCATAAGTTATCATTGTATGCGTTAAGTGATGCAGCTATATTTATGCATGCTTCATCATAATTCATATTCATTATTATGAAGTGGACAGAAAATCATTATTGCAGCTTGAATTGTTATAATTATAATAATTATTGGATCACAGCTATAAAAAGTTTAGCAGCTAGTGTGACTGTCATTAAGTTGAAAGGCTTTTGCTGATCACTTTGGTTTCACTGAACAGTACTGAGAACTGATAGATACATGGAGATACGTGAAAACTGATGAAATTCAGGTCCATAAACCACATATTTAAATATGTATTTACTGAAGAAATGCATGCAGGCTAAATTGTATAAATTTGTTTTGGGTAAACATCATTAATATGGCAATTAAAGCATTACTGAGGTTATAAACATCATAAAAACATGCTTGGTTGCAGCTAATTTTCATAATTGTCCAACCTCATTTTAGATCAATGAGGGCAATAACAATGTGGAATTATTATATCTTGTTGTATTCTTAGAGTAACAGATGCCATGACTACTTTATTAGCCGTTAATGAATTGGCTCTAGTGAAAAAAAACATTTCAGTACAACAAGTACAAACATAAGCCAGACATCAGTTTATTGGATTAAGAGGAGATAGCACTACTCTGAGGAGCAGTGAGGCTTCTAAGAGGCTGAGCAGGTCTTTTATATACAGTAGCAGTGGTTCATTGGAAGATGAAAAGCAGTTGGAGAGGTGAATCAGGCAGGAGAGCACATCCAGCAACAGGGGGAAATAACAAAACACTGGGAAAGGAGGAGGCAAAAAGCCCCCATCATAACAGAAACTCATTTATAGTTATAATCGTTAAAATCATACTGGAGACCGTTTAATCTGAGGGAAAGAATAAATGTCTTGACGGGGTGTCATATCAACCTCATATCAAGATACAAACATCCATGACAGTTCTGTTTTGCAATGTGACAATATATACATACAGTCCCTGACAAAAGTCTTGTCACTTATCCATTTTGTAGAAACAACAGCTTATAATGTGACTTTTAATTAATCCATTGGTTTTAGAAATGGCTCATATGAAAGCTAAAACCCTCACAAATTATGTTTAATGTACGAAAAATAAATTTGCTTCACAGAAGAAAGATATATTATTCAATGAACACATAAAGGTCAGATTTTGGCAAGACAAAAGTTTTGTCGCCTACAGAGAATAATGTGAAAATCGAACAAATAATTTACTTCAAATACAAAAATATGTTGCATAAAATCAGTGAATTAAGTAGTGGTGCTGTGAGATCCATATTTAATATCTTGTATGACTTCCATGAGCTTGAAGGACTGCATTCATGCGGTTCGGCAATGATTCATACAATTTATTGATGAAGTCATCAGGAATAGCAAAGAAAGCAGTCTTACATGCCTCCCAGAGTTTATCAAGATTATTTGGTTTCGTCGTCCATGCTTCCTCTTTCATTCTACCCCAGTCATGCTCAATGATGTTCATGTCTGGTGACTGGGCTGGCCGGTCCTGAAGCACCTTGATCTTCATCGCCTTGAGGAACTTTGATGTAGAGATGGAAGTATGCGATGGAGCACCATCCTTCTGCAAAATTTGACCCCTTTTATGGTTGGGAATGTAAGAGGTAGCTAATACTTCTTGATATTTTAGGCTATTGATATTGCCTTCCACCCTGCAAATCTCTCACACACCCCCATACTGGATGTAACCCAGACCATGATTTTTCCGCCACCAAACTTAACTGTTTTCTGTGTGAATCTCGGGTCCATGCGGGCTCTACTAGGTCTCCTGCAATATTTGCAGGGGCTGTGATGTAATTAAACTAAAGATTCATCTGAAAAATCCACCTTCTGCTACTTTTCCAGCATCCATCCTTTTAGCAGGCTGTGGGCCTTGGCAAATGTCACACATTTTTTTAATTGCCTTTTGTTTAGTGCTGGTTTCTGGGCACTGATTTGACCATGAAGGCCGTTTCGAGACAGAATTCTACAAACTATTCTGGTTGACACGGGGGACTTGAGGTGACCAGGCCTGGTGGAGCTCTGCCAGCCAACAAACGGTCCTTCTGAGCAGTTGTCTTGCAGGGTCTGCCGGACCTGGGCTTGTCAAAAACATCTCCAGTCTTTTCAAGTCTTTTTCTTATTCTTTGTACTTGACGCTGAGACACATTGAAGGTGTCAGCCATCTCAGCAGTGGATCTGGTCTTCAGCCTCTTGATAATCAACGCTTTGGCCTCAGGGTGAATCTTAGGCATGTTGTCAGAGGTCAAGTTGCAGTTGATGTGAAGGTCTGGTGTGCTGGGGTTCTTTTAATACACACCCACTAACTGACTGATCACTTATTGATCACAGGTGAGGCTGTAATCTAGGACTGGGTGCATCATATGACAAAGCGACAAGACTTTTGTCTTTGCAAAAACTGACTCAGTGGGCTTTACCAAGCTGTGAATGTTAGAATGCTTTTCAGTTCAGTCGTTTGGCACCAAAACATTATTTCAAAAGCTGTTGGGATTGAAATTAGCCAATTCTTGTAAAAAAAAATTGATTAGAAATATATTTATGGGGCACTTAAGGTCAACTTGTACCCAAGCGACAAGACTTTTGTCAGGGACTGTAGAATCATATATAGAATTCAAAAGCATAAACAACATCATGCAAAACCTACTAGTATGAACAGATTCAAGAGATAAATGTGTTTGTGAAATGGAAATAATGATGATGATGACAAATTACATTAAAATTATAACTGACAGTGGTGAGACATTCATTTGTCCTTGTAGTTACATAAGTACAGCATCATGTGTTTGTTTTGGATGCTGTAGCACACCAGGCCATTGGAAGACAGCACATTTCACACATCACACTGATATTTTAGGAACCAGACCAAAGTCTAACATCCTTCTTTTGATTGCCACAGGCTGCACTGAGGGAAAATTTCATCAGAACTACACCTACAACCCGATTCCACCATTTCTCTCTACATTTGAGTCCTGGCATCAGGAATGCAGAGATAGGAGGCAGATCTGAGGTTTCCCAGTATTTTGACAGTCCAACACCCTGATCATAAAATCCCTAATCACACCAACACCATGGTCATTTTCATACAATGCAGTGACATGACTGGACAAGTACAAAGTTAGAGAAACTATGATGCTGTTGCAGGACTGCCTAATATTATTGGATCATTAGATTAAAGAAAGTTGATGAGACCTATTATACACATGCATCAAAGAGCTTTCCCCAGAACGATTCCTAAGGTCTCACTCCGTCATTGTCCACATTATATCAGATTTTATGTGCAACCTGCTAAATGTTGGTGCTTATTGGTTATAGTAGCACTGCATTCCTTTGTGTAGTTGGATGCATCTGGACCATGGTACTGGACATAAATGTTATTCTGGGCCAGGCAAAATTGACTTAAAACTGACTTCTGACTATGAGTGATCATAAATCTGAAATTCCCATTTATTTTATGTTTAGCTGCTTTTAGTTCATCACACCTCTGATTAAACTGAGACAGAAGCTCTCATACAGTATAAGAAGTGTCAAGCATGCGTCCATGTTGTGGTATGCATTAAAGAAGGGACTGAAAGCTGCTCGGCACATCACCAGGACAGAGCTGCCATCCATGGAGGAGCTTTACACCCAGTGGTGCAGGAAGAAGGCCAACAGATCATCAAAGACCCCAACCATCCCAGCCACAAACTGTTCTGCCTGCTGCCATCTGGCAGATGGTACCACAGCATCCAGTCCTGCACCAGCGGGCTCAGGGACAGCCTCATCCCGCAGGCCATAAGACTGTTGAACTCTTGAGCTCTCGAGCTCATTACTGTCACTTTACTGCACCGCACTGGTACACTTAATCTTCATACTACATTGTTTAATGTTGATTTAATGCTAGCCGGCTACCTGTTTATAGACGTTGTAGAAGGCATATTATACATATTAATATTTTACTACTCTTTTTAAATCATCACAGTAAATGTTATGCTAGTTGCACAAACTGTCTACATTACAGTTAATATGCATTATTCCTGTCGACCGCAGTATCCATCTATCCATTTTCCATAACCACATATACTTATCAGGGTTGCATGGGGCTGGAGCCAATCCCAGCGGGAGGGCAAGAGGTGAAAGGCGGGGTACACCCTGAACAAGTCATTCACACTCCCATTAACATCTACGGGCAATTAAGAATCACCAGTGAACCTGCATGTGTTTGGACTGTGGAAGAACATGCAGACTCCCAACCGACTAGAGGGTTCAAACCAGGAACCTTCTTGCTGTAAAGCGATAGTGTCACCACCTTCTGTTATATTTCATTCCTAAAGTCCTAGCCTCTGGACTATTTTATGTCTTTTGTCTGTTTCTTGTTTTCACTTATATATACATACCGTATATTGTATGAACATTGTAATGATAAGCAGCTGCTTCTCTGTAATTTGTTGTGAATATGAGAAAAAGAGAAAAAGAAAGGACTTGAAACAGGCGTTTGGTCTGTTGATGGTCATTAAGATGCTCAACTTTAATTAAGATGAAGCTCCACAAGAGTTTTAATATTTTATTACAGGGTCAGGATTTTGATGTTAGGACATAACTAAACTGTTTTTATGTCTCTTCCATATGCTGCATACACTTTAATATTTCCTCCTGTTTGTTTTAGGCTGTCAAGTTGTGTGCAAGGAATGGACCGATGTGCAGAACAAAGACTAGTAAGCATTCAGGATTGTGAGGCACAAAGGAAACCAAGCGTTAATCACGGGAACAGAGCCGGAGCGTCGCTAACACGGTGACAGAAATGGTGATCTGGTGATGAGTGGGAGGAAAGCCAGGGTTCATGGGCTGTAGGTTGATGAGCTGATTGCAGACAGGTGTGTGTGTAGGCAGTATCCAGGTCAAACATACACACACCATCACAGATAGACAAGCCGGGGACATGGAAGACAGAAGGAAGACACAGAGGCACGGCTGTGGATGTGACAAACACAGCATCAGAAACCATCTGGATGAGCGCAAGCCATCTGAAAGGTTCTGACTGAGGCTAATGCTGCGTTCCAGTCTGATTCAGAGGTCAGAATTTCCCAGTGGAAATTTCCAACTTCTGACCTCCAGGTGCACGGTGCCAAACTCAAACTAAAAGGCTGACAGGCTCACACATTGAACTCTCAGCAGTAAGTCAGTGCATATATAAACCAAACAGAGGAGATTAAATGATGCATGAGGTAACAGACACCATTTTACATTTACATATTTTGCAGCACTTTGAAATATTCCAGCCTAAATATTTGTTCTTTTCAGTCGACTAACTTCAGCCTGTAAAAAATATCTGGAGTTTTATGTTCACTGAATTTAAACATCCACAAGGTTATAGTCAAGTATATTATACAAACACAAATATTTTTATTTTTTTATTTTTTTATTTAATGTAATTGACAGGAATGAAAGAAGTCGACATTACATCTAAATAAAAAACAACCAACATCATTTCTCTGGCTGTAGCTATACAAAATCAGAAAGAGAAACACAATAAAACACGTTAATAAAAGCATAGAGGCTAACAATAAAACAGGCATAGACCAACAAGCACAACAAACACTTGAAGCAATAAAGATAAATGCTGCAGGGTCCTTACCGAGACAGAGAACGCCTCTTGTTTTAGTCATTTGTTTTAGATCAACATTTCATCTTTAGATTATTTATTTCTGTCACTGTGCAGGACTTCAATGACACACTGTCAACAGTTTTTAATACTTCCCTGCTCCTCTGTTGCTAAATATTGTGTCTCTTAATCAAAGATTACTTCACTCTATTCTGGGCGCACTGGGCAGTGAAGACTAGTGTGAACCATAACTGGACATAACTTTATGATCGAAGACACAAATGGACAGTGAGGCCATCAAGTCTGTCTCAGTCTGACATGTCCCTCTTTACTGTCGACTCCATGAGTTTAATACTGGAAAGCCAAAGCTAACAGGACAGAAAGTGTCAACCAGCAGAAAGCCTGACAATAATATGGGATGAACACATGTATGATTGCATGATCAGCCACCATCAGATTCCAGGCTGAACTGTGCACACCAATTATTAATGTCTCTGCTACTAACAGCTGGGTCCAGTACTGTTCTGATTGAAGATCCCAGGGCAGGGAGAGAGCCTCCAGAGCCCTTACCACAACAAAAGTGAGCAAACAAAGATACAGCCACAACCTGAAAAATTGTGGTTCAATCTGTTCACCAGAGATGATGGAGGCAGTGATGAGGCATCAAGCAGCAGGGTGGCAGTGGATTGGATTTAATGTTTATTGAATCACTACTTTGAAACAAGTTATTGGTTAATACGAAATACGAATACGAAACATACTGCTTTTTGAAATGTTAAGCCTGTTGTATATGAAACCACAGGCTTTGGTCTGCAGAGAGTTGTGCTGCTCATCCTTCACCATATTCTCGTCAAGTGGTTGAGTACATGTGTGGTGTACACCAAGTGAACAGCACGGGGATGAATGCTTTCGCCTGTCTGTATATATTTCATATTTTCCAGTTGACACCAATTTTTGAATATACGTTTTCTGTTTCCACTCAGTTTTGCTCGCTGTTAGTTTCTGCTGCTGCAGTGACCCTCAGGGATCATTAAAGTTTCATTTTGTCTTACCTGAGGAGAGGGGAGGAGAGGTCTGACAGCAGTCTGTAACACACACGCACACACATACACAGTAGATACTTCTTCACCATGTCATGTCTCTTCAGAATGCTTTTTCCAAGTTTATTTCACCTCCTCTCTCTTCCAGGAAGCACAGTTTTACATTTACTCCTGTAATAAATTCTATAGTGTACTGAGAGCGAGGGTAAATGAACGTTTAGTACAGCATTTATTTAAAGTGTATATTTGTCGAACCAGAGATGAACCCTTTTGGACATACAGTGGTGTTAAAATAGCTCCTTCTTTGGGCATAAAGACATATCTGTATTTGATTATAAATTAAAAATTAAAAAAAAAAACTCCTAGGAAATGATTTGTTCATTTTTGGACATTCTGGAAACATTTTTGTCCTTCCTCAAGATTCAAAGCAACATTTTAATTTTCTGTTTTATTGTATTCACAAGATTTTTCTAGTCATAACAACATACTTATATTAATCTTATTAGATCACAAAATGTTCACGCAAGTTACAAGAAATAATTGATATTATAATGATGATAATATTTTATTTTACAATGACATCAATGTGTTTATAAACAAACTGAGCTTTTTGTCATGGATATTGTACAAACATGTAATGTCTTTTTGGAGGCTGTTGATGTTCATATATTTTAACAATATCTGCATGCTCAGTAAAACATTTCAATATTGAAAGAACAGAGACGTCTGACAATGCAGGCCATGGTGTGCTGGTGGTCAGGTAGTGTCACGAAGCTGGTACTAAAGAGGGGAACCAAAAACCCTGGAGATATGAAAGGTGGGATGAATTCTCATGGAGCGAGGAAGGCGGAGACGGACTGCGGCAGGGTTGATGACCTTAGAGATGGAGAACGGGCCCACAAACCTTGGGGACAACTTCCTAGACTCCACCCGGTGTGGGAGGTCATGTGTGGACAGCCAAACCTTCTGACCAGGAGTATAGCATGGTGCAGGGATCCGACGACGGTTGGCATTTCTCTGTTACCTGTTGGACGAACGCAGGAGAGTAGAACGGGCCCGCCACCAGGTGCGCCGACAGCGCTGGATGAACGCCTGGACAGATGGGACCCTGGCCTCTTGCTCCTGCTCAGGGAACAGGGGAGGTTGATATCCCCGAGAGCACTGGAAAGAGAAAGCCCCGTTGCCGAACTTGGGAGTGTATTGTGAGCGTACTCAACCCACAGAAGCTGTTTGGACCAGGAGGATGGTGCCTGGGACGCAATGCAACGCAAGGCAGTCTCCATTTCCTTGTTCATCTGTTCAGTCTGTCCATTGGATTGAGGATGGAAACCAGAGGATAGGCTGACCGTGGCCCCCAACAGCTGGCAAAACTCTGTCCAGAAACAAGAAGTAAACTGCGGCCCCCGGTCGGAGACAATATCACAGGGGAGGCCGTGCAAACGGAAAACATGATTTCAACATAAGTTCAGCTGTTTCTTTGGCAGATGGTAATTTGGGCAACGGAACAAACTGAGCAGACTTGGAAAATCTGTCTACAATAGTGGTGGTGTTACCCTCTGAGGTAAGCAGTCCGGTGACAAAGTCGAGTGAGACGTGGGACCATGGACGATGAGGAATAGGCAGTGGCTGTAGAAGACCAGAAGGGGCATGCGAGCAGTCTTGTGCTGAGCACAAATCTGGCCAGCAGCGATAAACTCCTTGGTGTCCTCTTCAATGGAAGCCCACCAGAAACGTTGCTTCAGCAGAGCTAGGGTGCGTCTAACCCCCGGGTGACAGGCAAGGCGAGAAGAATGTCCCCACTGGAGGACCTGAGAGCGGAGATTCACAGGCACGTACAGACAATTATCAGGGCAGGCGCTGAGAGCCGGGTGGTTGGCCCGGGACTGTTTTACCTTGTCCACAATGTCCCAGGTAACTGCGCTGATGACCACCTCAGTGGGGAGGATACTCTCAGGTTGTGTGGGACAGTTGTCTGACTGGAACTGACGGGACAGGGCATCTAGTTTGATGTTCCTCGTACCTGGGCGATAAGACAGGGTAAAGTCAAAACGATTGAAGAATAATGCCCATCTAGCCTGACGGGAGTTCAACCGTTTGGCTGACTGGATGTACTACAGGTTTTTGTGGTCAGTCCACACCTCAAACGCATGCTTTGCCCCCTCCAACCAGTGCCTCCTCTCATCGAGAGCCAGCTTGACAGCCAGTAACTCCTGGTTTCCAACGTCATAATTCCTTTCTGCTGGGGACAACTTGCGGGAGAAAAAGGCACATGGATGTACATTTTGGTCCTCTGCTGACCGCTGAGACAGGACTGCCCCCACTCCGGAGTCTGACGCATCTACTTCCACAACAAACTGATGTTCAGGATCTGGAAGGATGAGAATGGGAGCAGTAGAGAACCGTGATTTAATCTCATTGAACCTTCTTTCTGCAGCAGGAGACCTTTGGTAGGTTACCTTCTGGGAGGTAAGGGCTGTCAGGGGGGCTGCCACAGAACTATAGTTGCGGATAAACCTACAATAGAAATTGGCAAACCCAGGGAACTGTTGAAGCTTCTTCCGAGTGGTGGGAACCGGCCAATCCATTACTGCCTTAACCTTGGTGGGATCTATGTGAATGCGTCCCACCAAAATTATGTACCCCAGGAATGACACCTCAGTGACATGGAACTCCGATTTCTCCGCCTTCACAAACAGCTGGTTCTCCAGGAGTCTGAGGAGAACTCTGCAGACATGCTGCACATGTTCCTGTTCAGACTTTGAGAAGATGGATATCGTCAAAATATACAAACACAAACGTACTGTTTGTGTTTGTATATTTTGACGATATCCTCATCTTAACCCTGAGACGTATAGGAACGTGACCCAATCAGCTGCTGAAGCTGCCACTTTGGCCGACGTGTTTGTGGCTGCCCGCAAGAGGAATCAGCCATGGAGTAACATGGCCTGGAAGGCTGGGAAGGACGTCAGGAGGCCTGTAACCCCTCAATACCACCAGAGGGCATCAGCAGGTGTGGGTAAGCCTCCTGTAAGGGAGAACCATCCAACACAATCAAGAGCTCCCAGTAAAACACCCACTTGTTACCTGTGTGGACAGGAAGGCAATATTAAACCAATGTGCCCAAATAATCCTGCTAAGCTCACTCAAATGTGTTTTGTTCCACGCCAAAGTGTTGACAAGCCTCAGCAGTCCATGAAAATGACCAGTGTCAAGATAAATGGAGAAAATGTTAAAGCCCTGATTGATACTGGCAGTACTCAGACTCTTGTACACAGGAAATATGTGCCAGCTAATACCATCTGGACTTTAGAGACTATTCCCATCTGCTGTGTACATGGTGATGAGAGGTTCTATCCCACTGCCGATATTTACATGGAAGTACATGGACAGGCCTATCTGTTAAATGTTGGAGTTGCAGATAACTTGCCTTTTCCAGTGGTTTTGGGTGACGACTTGCCTGTTCTCTTTGATCTGTTAAATCCTGTGCAAAGTTGTAATGTTGCAGTCCCCAGAGCACAAGCTAAGCAGGGGGAGGTAGATTCCCCAGTTCTCAGTACCTTGCCATTCTATGGTGTCGAGCTTGAGACACAGCCCGGGAAGTGTCGGAAGCCCCGTAGCCAAAAGAGGCAAGAGAAATTCCAACACACTGCTGTACAGCCATCAGCTGAGGCTGCTCCAGACATGCCTTTAGGTTTGAAAATACCCGACAACATAACACAACTGCAGCAGGAGGACCCAAGATTGTCTGTCTTTTTACAGAGAGCTAAGGAGAGGATGTCACACCGTGGTGAGGTCAAGCTGGGGTTTTGTTATGTCTTGTCATTTCCTGTTTTATTTTGAAAGATAACTCTCCTCTCGTTTCAGGTCACTTGCCCTTCCTCATGTGTCACCAGTCTGATTGTCTTCCCCGCCCTGATTGTTTCCACCTGTTCCCCATTTCCCTCATGTGTGTATATATAGTCTGTGTTTCCCCTTGTCCCGTGCCGAAGTGTCTTCGTACTTTCTGTCGTTGCACCCAAGCTTTTCCATTGTCTCCAAGCCTGTTCCACGTTTCTTGCTCTGTAAGTTTCACAGCCATAAGTTAAGTATAGATAGGATTTTTGTAGCCTGTTTTCGTCCTGTGGGATCGTTTTCTGTTTGATTGCTTCTTTCCTTTAGATAAAGTTTTTCATCCACCGGGATCTTTTTTTGTTTCTAGCCAGTTTAGGAGATTAGGTCATAGATATAGATAGTTCTGTTTCCTCCTCATTTTGAGTGAGTGTTTTTGTTTGATAAATTTTATTAGGTTATTCCTTCCCATTTTGGTGAAGCGCTTTTTCTTTCTAGTTTAGTGTTTGAGAGTAGCAGAGTTTTAGTTAATTAGAGTTTTGGTCAGTGTAGCCATTTTTGTTGTAATTTTTGTAGACCGTGTTCCAGCAGCTCGGAAACAATAAAAGTTTCTTCCAACCTGCCAATTCCGCGTCTGAGTCTGCCGCTTTGTTCTGGGCCTGACAGTACACTTCGGCCCGAATGGACTCAGCGGAAAAAGAAGGTTTGGCTGCTACCATTCAGGCTCAGGAGGCTTGGCTTTCTCGCCAGGAGGAGTTTCAGGCAGCCGTGGCAGGGCACCTGACACTCCTAACAAACCAGATAACGGAGCTAACCACGCAGCTGCGACAAACTGCCATTCAGCCCCCAGCTCCCGTGAACACCGCCATTGCAGCTCCTAGTCCCGAACCCAGGACACCATCGGTTGGACCTCGCCTGGCATCTCCGGAACCGTACTCTGGAGAACCTGGTCTCCGTCGACCTTTTCTCACGACCTGTGATATTCATTTTGAGCTCTTTTCCCAGGCCTTTCCCACGGATCGAGCGAAAGTGGCATTTGTCATTTTACACCTCACCGGGAGGGCGAGGTCCTGGGCTACAGCTGAATGGGCCAGACAAGCCACTCTTTGCTCGGTGTATAAGGACTTCAGATTGGCACTGTTACAGACTTTTGATCCCGTCTCCACCGGCCGAGAGAAAGCTAGAGAGCTGAGCTACCTGGTCCAAGGCCAAGACACCGTGAGTAACTACGCCATTCGTTTTCGCACGTTGGCGGCAGGGAGTGGTTGGAACGATACTGCCTTATATGACATGTTTTTGAAGGGGCTGTCGGCACAGATCCAGAAACATTTGATCCCCTTGGATTTACCCACCACCCTAGAGGCCCTCGCGATACGAACTGACTACAGGGTGCAGGAATTACGACAGCCCCAAGTGAGTAGTCCACGGTCCAACAGACCTGAGGGAGACCCGGGACTGGGACGACCGCGGACGGATTCCGTTCCACCACCCACTCAGGTTCACCCCACAGAACCCATGCAGCTGGGGAGAGCACGGTTGACTCCAGAGGAGCGACAACGACAACAACAGGAGGGCAGATGTTTTTACTGCGGGGAGGTGAATCACCGAGTGGCATCCTGTCCTGCCAAAAGACCCAAGGTGAGTCTGCAACACTCTCACAAATCCTCACGTTGTCAGATCCAGGGCCAAGTGACCTATCAGACCTCTACCAAGACGGTAGGGGTCCTCATAGACTCCGGTGCAGACGAAAGTTTTATGGACTGGACATTAGCCCATGAACTCAAAGTACCTACCCATCGCATTCACCAGGCCATGAGGGCCAAGGCTCTTAACGGACAGGACCTATTTTCCATCACGCACAGCACCGAACCCGTATAATGGGAAATTCAGGGACATGAAGAGACTATGGTTTTTTTTCTATATGACTCTCCATCTCAACCTATTGTGCTAGGGTTTCCCTGGCTCATGCAGCACAACCCAGTGGTGGATTGGAGAACTGGCAACATTCAGGGGTGGAGGGAGAGCGGTACTAACCACAGGGCCGTGAATGAAAATCAGCAGAAGCCCATCACTGTGATTAACCATGTATCTGTTCCTTCTACTACAGAATCCCAGACCCCGGACCTGAGCTCGGTACCCACAGATTACCATCACCTTGGAGAGGTTTTTAGCAAGGTTAAAGCCACCTCCCTACCACCCCATCGACCATACGACTGCCCCATCGATCTCATTCCCGGCGCCCCGATTCCTAAGGGGCGTTTATACTCCATCTCAGGGCCAGAGAAAGAGGCCATGAAAGAATATATTGGTTCCTCCCTGAAGGCAGGATTGATTAGACCCTCATCATCCGCAGCGGGAGCAGGCTTCTTTTTTGTCGGGAAAAAAGATGGGTCCTTACGACCATGTATAGATTATAGTCCTCTTAATGAAATCACGGTCAAGAACAGATATCCCTTGCCGCTTATGAACTCAGTGTTCGATCAGTTACAACAGGCCAAAATTTTCACCAAGCTCGATCTCAGGAACGCATACCATTTAATCAGAATCAGACAGGGGGATGAGTGGAAAACCGGGTTCAACACGCCTACAGGCCATTATGAATATCTAGTCATGCCTTTCGGACTAACTAACGCACCCGCCGTTTTCCAAAATATGATTAACGAGGTTCTCAGAGATTTTCTTGATCATTTTGTTTTCGTATATTTAGACGACATTAATTTATTCCTCTGACCTAGAGACCCACAAACGCCATGTTAACCTGGTACTCCGCCGTTTACTTGACAATCAGTTATACGTTAAAGCCGAAAAGAGCGAGTTTCATGCCACCACCATCTCCTTCCTGGGCTTCATTGTAGCCCCTGGAAGAGTTCAGATGGACCCAGCTAAGATTAAAGCGGTAGCCGATTGGCCCACCCCTGATAATCGCAAAAAGGTACAGCAATTCCTAAGATTTGCCAACTTTTACAGGCGGTTTATCAGAGGCTTCAGTTCCATCGCGGCCCCCCTACATGCTCTGACCTCGACCAAGACCCAGTTCCAGTGGACTCCAGAGGCCGAAGCAGCCTTCAACGATCTCAAGACCCGGTTCACCACTGCACCCATCCTCACAATGCCAGATCCTGACGCCAGTTCGTGGTGGAGGTGGACGCCTCAAACGAAGGGGTCGGAGCAGTGCTGTCCCAGTGGGCGGAGCAGGATGGCAAAATGCACCCTTGTGCATTCTTGTCCAGGCGACTGACCAAGGCGGAAAGGAACTATGACGTTGGCAACCGAGAGCTCCTCACAGTCAAGGTAGCGTTGGAAGAGGGGAGGCACTGGCTGGAGGGGTCAGAGGTGCCATTCATCGTCTGGACTGATCACAAGAACCTTGAGTACCTTAGTAAGGCAAAAAGGCTGAACTCACGCCAGGCCAGGTGGTCCCTATTCTTTAACCGTTTCTTGTTTTCCCTCTCTTACAGGCCGGGGTCCCAGAACACCAAGCCCGATGCTTTGTCCCGAATATATGACCCCGAGCCTGTTGCCAAGGAACCAGAACCTATCCTTCCACGAAACTGTGTGGTTGGAGCAGTAACTTGGCAGATAGAAAATGAGGTGCGACAGGCTAACGGCGATAGCCCCCCACCTCGAGGTTGCCCAGAAAACCGACTATATGTTCCAGTTGCTCAGCGACCTCAGGTGATCCAATGGGCTCATACGTCATGCCTGTCATGCCATCCGGGAGTACGGCGAACTATGTTCGTAATCTCCCGGAGATTCTGGTGGCCAGCTATGGAGCAGGAGGTCCGGGAGTACATTGAGGCTTGCTCAGTCTGTGCCCGTAACAAGACTTCCTCAGGGAAAAGGATGGGACTCCTTCAACCACTTCCCATTCCCTCCAGACCCTGGTCGGACATCTCATTGGACTTCGTTACGGGGCTCCCGGTGTCTCAAGGTAACACTACGATTCTCACCATAGTTGACAGATTTTCTAAGATGGCCAGATTCATAGCCTTGCCCAAGCTACCCACAGCCAAAGAGACCGCTGAACTCTTGATTAACCACATTGTCAGAGTTCATGGAATTCCAAAGGATATTGTTTCAGACCGGGGGCCCAAGTTCATCTCAGGGTTCTGGAGGGAGTTCTGCCGCCACTTAGGAGCCACAACCAGCTTAACCTCCGGCTACCATCCAGAGGCTAACGGCCAGACCGTGCGCCTTAACCAGCAGCTGGAAACCGGCCTCCTGTGTCTGGTGTCACAGAATCCCTCTACATGGAGCAAACACCTGGTCTGGGTAGAGTATGCGCATAATACACTTCCCACCTCAGCCACAGGATTTTCACCCTTCAAGTGTGTGTATGGCTATGACCCCCCAGTTTTTCCAGACCAGGAACAAGAAGTCACAGTGCCCTCCGCTCACGCCCAGATTCGCCGGTGCTGACGCATATGGGCAGCCGCCCGACAAGTCCTGCTCCGCCAGGGGGACTGGGTGAAGCAAGCGGCGGACAAGAAGAGACGCCCGGCGCCCAATTACCAGCCAGGACAGAAGGTATGGCTATCTACCCAACACCAAGACTTAAGGATCTGTCCCGGAAATTGGCACCATGGTTCGTGGGGCCTTTCCCGATCACAAAGACCGTCGGACCTGCAGCTGTTCGCCTTCGTCTTCCCCGGTCCCTCAGAGTCCATCCCACGTTTCATGTCAGCCAGGTCAAGCCTGTTCGCGAGAGCACAATGGTTCCGACCCCCCCACCCCCACCACCTCCAGGATTGTTGATGGCGGCCCAGTGTACAAGGTCTGCAAACTATTGGCGACGCGCACTCGAGGTCGGGGCAGACAATATTTAGTCGACTGGGAGGGTTATGGACCAGAGGAGCACCAGTGGGTCCCCTCCCGATTCATCTTGGACCGAACTCTCATCGAGGACTTCCATAGAGATCACCCTGACCAGCCTGGGCCGTCAGGAGTCGGCCCTAGAGGGAGGGGCACTGTCACACCGTGGTGAGGTCAAGCTGGGGTTTTGTTATATCTTGTCATTTCCTGTTTTATTTTGAAAGATAACTCTCCTCTCGTTTCAGGTCACTTGCCCTTCCTCATGTGTCACCAGTCTGATTGTCTTCCCCGCCCTGATTGTTTCCACCTGTTCCCCATTTCCCTCATGTGTGTATATATAGTCTGTGTTTCCCCTTGTCCCGTGCCGAAGTGTCTTCGTACTTTCTGTCGTTGCACCCAAGCTTTTCCATTGTCTCCAAGCCTGTTCCACGTTTCTTGCTCTGTAAGTTTCACAGCCATAAGTTAAGTATAGATAGGATTTTTGTAGCCTGTTTTCGTCCTGTGGGATCGTTTTCTGTTTGATTGCTTCTTTCCTTTAGATAAAGTTTTTCATCCTACGGGATCTTTTTTTGTTTCTAGCCAGTTTAGGAGATTAGGTCATAGATATAGATAGTTCTGTTTCCTCCTCATTTTGAGTGAGTGTTTTTGTTTGATAAATTTTATCAGGTTATTCCTTCCCATTTTGGTGAAGCGCTTTTTCTTTCTAGTTTAGTGTTTGAGAGTAGCAGAGTTTTAGTTAATTAGAGTTCTGGTCAGTGTAGCCATTTTTGTTGTAATTTTTGTAGACCGTGTTCCAGCAGCTCGGAAACAATAAAAGTTTCTTCCAACCTGCCAATTCCGCATCTGAGTCTGCCGCTTTGTTCTGGGCCTGACAGAGGAAGCCGGAGACGGAGCTGGATGGCCGGACAGAGGAGTATTTTTTGCAGAATGACGTTCTTTATCGGAAGCATGGCCAGGTTAAGCAGCTAGTAGTCCCACAGGCGGCCCAAGACACGGTACTTAACTTGGGCCACTCGATTCCGTGGGCTGGCCACCTGGGGAAACATAAGACCATAGCTCGCATTAAGCATCATTTTTACTGGCCAAGTTTAAGGTTAGACATTGCCCAGTTCTGCAGGAGTTGCCCTCAGTGCCAAAAGACCTCAATAAGAGGCCCCACCAGAGCTCCACTCCAGCCACTCCCCATCATAAGGACCCCCTTCGAACGCCTAGGGATGGATGTTGTTGGTCCTGTGGAAAAGAGTAAATCAGGAAATCGCTACATGTTGGTCAATACAGATTACGGTACCAAATATCCTAAAGTTTTTCCATTGAAATCTGTTAAAGCAAAAACAGTGGCTTTTTCCTTGGTTCAGTTTTTTCAGAGTGGGATTTCCACGGGAAATTTTAACGGACCAAGGCACTAACTTCATGTCTAATCTTTTGAAACAGGTTTACCAGCTCCTGGGCATAAAGAGTATATGCACCACCCCATACCATCCGCAGACAGATGGTCTGACAGAAGAGTTCAACCAGACACTCAAACAAATGCTCCGTAAGTTTGTTAACAAAACTGGATCTGACTGGGATCAATGGCTCCCCTACCTCCTCTTTGCCTACCGGGAGGTACCTCAAGCTTCTTCAGGTTTCTCCCCTTTCGAACTGCTTTATGGTCATGAGGTGAAGGGTCCTCTGGCCTTGTTGCGGGAGACCTAGGAGGGAGATCACAGGAGGGAGGGGCCTGTTAATGTCATTTCTTATGTGGTACAGATGAGAGGGAAACTCCAGAGGATGAGTCAACTGGCAGAGGCACACATGGCAGAGGCGCAGCAACATCAGAAAGCCTGGTATGACCAGTCAGCCCGGCAGAGAAGCTTTGAACCAGGTCAAAAGGTCCTGGTCATGCTGCCAACCAGTGACAGCAAGCTGTTGGCAAAGTGGCAGGGGCCTTTTGAGGTCCAGAAGAAGCTGGGGGTTACCACCTATCAGGTCTCCAACCCAGGACATCAACATTCCAGCCGTGAGCTGCATGTGAATCTCCTCAAAGAGTGGGGCCCAAGGACGGGAGAGGGTGCAAGAGTGCTGCTGATCCAGGCTGTAGAAGAGGAAGAGGACATGGATGATCAGTACCTGCCTGCATCGAGAACCTTTGACATGGATGTGGGCCACCTCTCTGAGGATCAGCAGACTCAGGTAAAGACTTTGATTAGTTCAGAAGTTTTCCAAGAGTACCCAGGCCGCACAGATGTTGTGGAACATGACATTGTACTGAAGCCTGATGCAACTGTGAAGCGTATGAGTTACAGGATACCAGAGCACCTCCTGGGGTCACTGAAGAAGGAAGTGGACCTTATGGCGGCCCGGCGTTTCCCGGGTTCGACAGGCGCTCCACACCGGCTCTGAGTTTTTATCTTGTTTTAAGTAAGTTTTTGGCCTTTGTTTCGTCTTGCTCTCTCTTTCTACTGACACTTCTAAATGGGCTGAAAGAAGATCTTAACCCTTACACCTCTGATGGACACTAGTTGGTGATCGATCAGTTTGATACCAACAGGACTCACACACTGCTACTCGGCCAAACAAAACTTTTTTCTTTTTTTTAAATTTATTTTATTTTTATTCACAATACCAACTGCTATGGCTGTGTGCGTGGACTGCACCATTACTTACTCACAGTTGAAGAATGACATCCATCGTCTTGAGTCGGAGCTCCGAAAAAGGGATCAGCTGATCGAGGGCTTTGTCTCGGTTGCTGCTGCCCAGTCAAAACATATCTCACATCTACAGTCCTCAACTTTCACTGCTCCACCAGCACCATCACCTCCTTCACCCATGTCTCCGGTGGTCTCGGATTCCGCGGCCACTCTCCCCTGGCAGGCAACGATGCACACCGGCACGTCACCTCTACCTGCCCGCCCGGAGGACCATCCATGTGAAAAGAGCGGCCTCTCCTTGGACCGGGAGCCGGACGTGGAGACCGTGGGCACCACCAGGGCTGCTGCATCAAGTCTGGATACCTCAACGCTACCGATAGCCACCCAGACACCATCAGCCGATCCAGGGGCTTACAGCGGACACGGGACAAATACTCCGGTTCACACTTCCACACCGAACCGAGCCAACACCTCCCCCCGACCTTCCTGGACAGAAGTGGTGCGACGCGGCCGCAGGAGGGTTTCGGCTGGTCCGTATCCACAACCGCCCTTGGCTATCTCAAACCGCTTCACCATTCTCCCGGAGGTTGTTTCTGTCCATCCTGGCGATGCACCTGCAGCTTCCACCTCACCTGTCCCTGATGTCACTTCAGCAGCGTCTGCAGCGAGTCATGGTAAGGCCACTCGTCGCTCTTCTGCAGTAAATGACCGCCGTATGTTGCTGAAGGAAGCCGTAATCAGACGGTCTGGGGGTCTCCCTGGAGGTAGTCTGAAGCAGTCTCCTCGCCTCTGTCCACCTGCACAGACCCCCCCCCCCCACTCTGGGCTGTCAACCTCTAAGCCGAGAGAGGCAGCGCCAACGGAGTGTCTTCAACGTCTATCAGGCGGCCCACACACCTCGTCCCCCCGTCCCCTCTTTCCTCCCACCACGTTGATCATCGGTGACTCCATAACCCGGGACATTCGTTTCATAAATGCAGCCACACACTGTTTTCCTGGAGCCACAGTCCCCAACATTCTGGATAAACTTCTGGAAATGATGCACTCGCTCCCGACCGCAATTAAGAGGATCATTGTTCACGTGGGAACGAACGACACCACCCGTCAGGAGTCTGAGCGCACTAAAAATGATTTTAAAATCCTTTTTGACGCCCTAAAGAACTGTGGAAAGTGTGTTTTTATATCCGGCCCCATCCCGACTGTGCGTCGTGGAGCTGGCCGTTTTAGTAGACTCCTCAGCCTTCACACTTGGCTCCAATCCGCCAGCAGGACCTACAACTTTGGTTTTATTGACAATTTTAACTTGTTCTGGGATTGTGACTCTCTTTTTAAACATGATGGGATCCACCCAAACAAGAGGGGTAGCCAAATGCTGTGTGCTAACCTGCAGCATGCGGTGCACACCTTTCCATCTGACTGACTATCTACTACCCACACCCTCACACCGGAGCCCCCCCCCCCCTCTCCCCCAATGACTGAACCACAGCGTGCTCTTTTTCAGGAGGGCTCCCCCTTCAGATCCCTCCTGCCACTCACACCCACATCTGCTCACAACCATTTCCACCATAACAACCCAACAGCGATAAGATCCATCTGGTCCACCTCTCGTCACCATTCACGCTCCACCACCAGGGCTGTCAACCACAGTGTGTTAGCCCACCTAGCCCGGTCCGCTAACACCTCCACCTGCTCCGACAAATCCGCACTCAACTTCGCTCTTCTCAACATCCGCTCACTAACCAACAAGGGACAACTCATCCAGGACATCATCACGGACAATAAACTGGACTTTCTCTGTTTAACAGAAACATGGCAACAGCCCAACGACTTCACCCAGCTCAACGAATCCACTCCAGCTGGGTTTGTTTACATCTCACAACCTCGCGCCTCCGGCTGGGGGGGAGATCTCGCGGTAATTCACCGCGGGACCTTCTCAGTCTCACCTGTGTCTGTACCTGCCTCCAGCTCATTCGAGTCAACTGTGTGCAGGCTGTCAGGACCCGTTCCAACCATTATCGCCTCTGTCTACCGTCCCCCCAAACAGAACAGTGAATTTTTAAATGACCTTGCTGCCTTTCTCACTCATTTATCATCCCTCTCACCAAACATAATAATACTGGGTGATTTTAATATTCACATGGACAATATCAATCTGCCTCTCACCAAAGACTTCACTTCCTGTTTAGAAAGTTTTGGCTGTCAGCAACACATCACCTTCCCCACACACTCCAAAGGACATATTCTGGATTTAATCTGCTGCTCTGGTGTCACTCCCTCTGATCTCACAGCTAATGAACTCCCCATAACTGACCACTTCCTCATTTCATTTACAGTGAAACTCACTCTCTCCATCTCCAAACAACCACGCCTCATCTCACTCCGGAATATAAAAAACATTAACCCTGCCACTCTCACCGCTTGCATCAACTCCTCCTGCCTCCCTGACATCCAAAATCTATCCACCTCTGATGATCTGGTTTCTCACTACAACACTGGACTTCTCAATATCCTTAATACCCTCGCCCCGTTAAAAACCAGAACTGTTTCTTTCACTGTCTCCGCCCCCTGGTTCACCCCTGCTCTCCGTCTCATGAAGGCAAAAGGTAGACAACTGGAACGCCTCCACAGAAAAACAGGTCTCATTATTCACAAGGAAATGTACAAAAACCATATGTCACTTTACAAGGACTCCATCACCAGCACCAAAACACACTACTACTCTGGAATAATCACCGCCAATCAAGGAAACTCCAAAACACTCTTCTCTCTCCTCAACAACATCACCCAACCCCAAGACTCTCTCCCCTCTCACTGCTACACAACCACCTTCTGCAACTCCATCATGTCATTTTTCACTGAAAAGATCAAAAATATCCACCAGCAGCTTGGATCAATCCCTCACCTCAACATCTCAACTGACTGGCACCCACCCACACACCCATTCCCCACCTTTCATCTCCCCTCCCTCTCTGAGATCGCAGAACTCATCAAGCAATCCAAACCATCCACCTGCCAACTGGACCCCCTCCCCACACAACTTGTAAAAGCCTGCTCCCCCTCCCTGGTCCCCCTCATCTCTGCCATCATTCACTCATCTCTCACCACTGGAACTGTTCCAACATCTCTCAAAACAGCTACCATTACCCCAATTCTAAAAAAAACCTGGTGCAGACCCCTCCGATTTCAACAACTTCCGCCCCATATCTAATCTACCTTTCATTTCAAAAATCCTGGAAAAAACAGTCGCCACCCAACTCCATTCACACCTATCCCGCAATAACCTGTATGAACAGTTCCAGTCTGGTTTCCGCCCACTCCACAGCACAGAAACTGCACTTCTCAAAATCACCAATGACCTTCTCATGGCAGCTGATTCTGGACTCCTCACCATCCTCATCCTCCTCGACCTGTCAGCAGCTTTTGATACCATCTGTCACACCACCCTCCTCCACCGACTATCCACCATCGGCATCACCCACACCACTCTTACCTGGTTCACATCATATCTCTCGGGCCGCACTCAATTCATTCAAATTAAGTCCCTCAAATCCACCCCCTCCCCTGTTACCTCTGGTGTGCCCCAGGGCTCTGTCCTGGGGCCTCTACTTTTCATCATCTACCTCCTTCCCATTGGCAATATCTTCCGCAAATATAACATCTATTTCCACTGTTATGCCGATGACACCCAGCTCTATCTCACCACCAAACCCTCCTCCTCTCTCCCACCCACCTCCCTTACTGACTGCATCACCGAAATAAAAAACTGGTTCACCCAAAACTTCCTGAAACTAAACAGCAATAAAACCGAGGTTCTCCTCATTGGTACCAAATCGACCATATCCAAAACTGACAGCTTATCATTCACAATTGACAACTCCACTGTTTCACCCTCCCCCCAAGTTAAGAGCCTGGGTGTCATCATGGACAGCACACTATCGTTCCAATCACACATCAATAACATTACCAGGACTGCATACTTCCATCTACGAAACATTAATCGACTCCGCCCCTCACTCACCCCCCACACTGCCGCCATCCTTGTTCACAGTCTCGTCACTTCCCGCCTAGATTACTGTAACTCTCTCCTCTTCGGCCTCCCTCAAAAAACCCTCCATAAACTTCAACTGGTCCAGAATTCAGCTGCCCGCATCATAACCCGGACCCCCTCCATCCACCACATCACTCCTGTCCTCCAACAGCTCCACTGGCTCCCGGTTCAGTGGCGCATACAATTCAAAGTTCTACTACTTACATTTAAGGCCATCCACAACCTCGCCCCTCCGTATCTGTCAGATCTCATTCACATTCAAACACCCTCCCGTGCCCTCAGATCCTCTTCATCCATACACCTGTCTGTTCCCTCCGCCCGCCTCACCACCATGGGGAGCAGAGCATTCAGCCGCTCTGCTCCCCGACTCTGGAACTCATTACCACCCACACTCAGAAACACGGACTCTTTCACCCTCTTCAAATCCCAACTTAAAACATACCTGTTTACAACCGCCTATCCACCATGACATCATCCCTGCATGCACATTTTCTCCTTTCTTGTTTTTATTGATTTTTGGTTTATTGATGTTGTTTTTCTGTGTTTTAAATGTTTTATGCTGTTTTTAAATGTGATGTGTACGGTGACCTTGAGTGTCAGAAAGGCACCTTCAAATAAAATTTATTATTATTATTATTATTATTATGTTGTCTCTAGGGATAATCCAACCCTCAAAGAGTGGTGTAATCCTGTGGTTCTGGTTCCAAAAAAGGATGGAACAATCCGGTTCTGCATCGACTTCAGGTACCTGAACTCAATTTCAAAATTTAATTCATACCCTACTCCACGTATTGATGACCTTATCCAGCGCCTAGGGAAGGCAAAATACCTGACCACAGTCGACTTCTGCAAAGGCTACTGGCAAGTGCCCCTGACCCAGCAGTCTCAGGAGTTGACTGCCTTTCGGACCCCCTGGGGGCTGTTCCAGTTCACAGTCCTGCCATTTGTGTTGCATGGGGCCCCTGCAACCTTTCAAAGATTGATGGACCAGGTACTCTGTGGACTCTCTGATTTTTCATGTGCATACCTTGATGATATTGTTATCTATAGCACCACCTAGGAAGAGCATTTTGAGGCACCTGTAAGGTCAGCAGGCCTGACAGTCAATCCAGCAAAGTGTGTCATTGAGACTGAGTATCTCGGTTTCACCATTGGAGGTGGGTTAATAAAACCACAAGTTCATAAAGTCCATGCACTTGAGTCCTGCCCTCTCCCTCAAACTAGGAATCAGCTGAGATCTTTCCTGGGAATGGCTGGCTTCTACCATCGGTTTATACTAAATTTCTCAGCCAGGGCTGCTCTCCTCACTGATCGAACCGGCTCCAGATGCCCTAACCATGTTCAGTGGACAGCTGAGGCAGTGGAAGCTTTCAAGGACATCCAGAGATCTCTGAGTAAGAACCCTGTCCTTCACAGTCTAGATTTTGAGGAACATTTTTTATTGCAAACTGATGCGTCTGAGAGGGGTGTTGGAGCTGTGCTTCTGCAGGGACCAAAAGAGGACCGGCATCCTGTGGCTTACATCAGCCGGAAGTTATTCCCCAGAGAGGTCCGCTACTCCACAGTGGAAAAGGAAGCCTTGGTAGTGAAGTGGGCCCTGGACTCCTTCAAGTATTATCTACTGGGGAGAGAGTTCACTTTGGAGACTGACCATAAGGCACTGCAATGGTTGGAGAAGATGAAGGATACTAATGGACGGATCACCCGGTGGTGCCTGGCCATGCAACCATACCGGTTCACAGTACATCACATCCCTGGTAAAGATAATGTCACTGCGGACTATCTCTCCCGCTGTCCTGGCGAGGACTCCGAAGGGGGGAGTGTGTTATGGCCACTGCCATAAAAAAAGTCGGTAACCTTCTGCACTCACACATTTGTTTCTATAGTTAAATTTTGGTTATACATATTATACATTTAGTTATTAGTCTAAATTTGTTTTAACATTTAGTTGCAATAAATCACACTTTCTGTTTGAGATAACACACTTTATTATATGACAGTACATTGGTTTTCTATTTGAAGCGTGCACATTTAGTTAGCTTTTGTACAGTCGTCATTTAATACAATTTCTAATCTGTTTTCTTTGATTTACCGGTGCTGCTGCTGCTGGGAGCTGGGGAATTTAGTGCTTTACTGTTTAATTCTTTTGAGACAATTAGTAATTTCACTTGGTTTTGTTAAGTATGGATTATGTTTATTTCAGTAACAGTAGGTTAATAGTGAGGTTTTTGTTTATGGTTTTCTTCTGTGACTTAGTAAGATATAGGCTCTGTTAGAGTTCTCTTTTTGTTATATTTGTTTGTTATTTTAAACAGCACTCGTGTGCCCTTTTGTTCCCTTTTCCCTCACCTCCTTTTGTTAAATTAAGAAAAATAAACCGACAAGCCTAGAGCAAGTGTCATTTTCCCTTTATTTCTTATCTTTTTCAATGTTACGGCTCACCTACCGAGCCGGGTCGTAACAAGAAGCCCCTTGCAACAGTTCAAATGCAGAAGAGATGAGTGGGAGGGGGTACCTGTTCTTAATGGTGACATAGGGGACAGCACTGTTCCACTGGACACAAACAGCCTGATATTCACACGAAGAAGAAGTCATCATTTATTGGAATAATGGCTCTTCATCACCCACTTAGTGCTTAAACAAGCAGGAACCCCCTGAAGCAAACACGATGTGCATGTCGTTGAATCTCGATGGCGCTTCAGATCTATGTACAAATACATAAAATGTCTTCTCTCTCTCTCACTCTCTAACCCATTTTCCTTCTGTCTCAACCATTCACCCGTTCGTCTTTGTCCATATAAAGGGACTTCTGTCAAGCCGTGAGGCATTCACATCAAACATTCCTCTATCTATACACACACACACAGAGAGAATTAAACAGGCGGGCTAAAAATAAATTTCCCTGTCAGTCTAGAGTCACTATACAGCTGTCACTGCTGGCTCGCAAAAAATGTATATTTTGTCTTTACGATCCCTCCATATAACCTTCCACTGATGCTTTGTTGTAACATTTATCTATAGAGGTGCCTCGTGTGTTGAGGCTAAATGTGTCTCTAAACTAAAACAACTAAATTTGACCCATCTTGGGAGGCAGACGTGGTTATCACCTTTAAGAGTAGACTTAAGACTTTCCTCTTTGATAAAGCTTATAGTTAGGGCTGGCTCAGATCATCCCTTAGTTATGCTGCCATAGGATTAGACTGCCTCACTCACTCACTCTCCTGTAAACATACATGTCTCATTAATGCATGTCACTAACTAAACTTCTTCCCTGGAGTTTCTGTGCTCTGTCGTCCATCAGGTTCTCGTGGATCGTGGCTGCTGCTGTGGTCCTGCATGACGTCCACTACATATATTATTATTGACATTATTGCTACCATATCTCCATTACAGTTAGTTTATGATTTGCTGCTGCTGTGCATCTGAGTCTCTCTATCACAGGTTCCACTGCTACTGTAATCATTTTATTGTCATTTTATCAGTCATTGTGATTTATTGTCATTTTATCATTTATTGTAATTCATTGTCATTTTGTCAGTCATTGTATTTGTACAATTTGTTTGTGTTGATTTGTCCTGTACACGTGACATCCATTGCACGTCTGTCCGTCCTGGGAGAGGGATCCCTCCTCTGTGGCTCTTCCTGAGGTTTCTTCCACATTTTTTTCCCTGTTAAAGGTTTTTTGTGGGCAAGTTTTTCCTCACTCGAACCGAGGGTCTAAGGACAGAGGGTGTCACTCCCTGTACAGATTGTAAAGCCCTCTGAGGCAAATGTACTTTGTGACTTTGGGCTATACAAATAAAATTGATTTGATTTGATTTGATAGATTCCATCTTTTTTATATATTGACAAAGGATCAAATGACTATCTTGTTTATCTCTTTATGTACAGCACACACTTGTGGACAGTATGGTGAAGGATGACCATATCACTTGTTTCCACATCTCTGTAGTGTCGTGGTTTTTGCACCACAGAGCTCGAGGAAAAAAAAGATGCTGGATCAACAGTTTATGCAGCTTTTAGGTTAAAATCGCTGTGGTTTGAATCATACTTAAATCATTCACATATAACTTAAGGTTATGATTGTTTAACATTGACTCTGTGTAGCATATTCCTTCAGTATTAGTCTCTGCATTGCTGTGTTGTGCAGGAGTAAATCAACAACTAACTGAAGCAGATCTGGAAAACATTTGTAACACTTGTAAAGTTATGCCGTGACTTCATCAATGCGTCTAAATGTGGTTCTTTTCTAAGTGCATAATGTTTAGTGCACTCTTTGGTGAATATCGTGCTTTATGTGGAATTTATTGTTTAAAGAAATGTAACACTGACTTGCTTCATAAAGCCTTCAGAAGCTTCCATATGTGTTGATAAACCTCCTCAGTGTTCTCCATCAGCCGGCCACCTATCATGTGTCAGAAAACATGCTCTCCTTCTTCCTTTCATTCTTCCCGTGTGTAGATACAACAACAGCCTGCAGTGTCTGGAGTCTTAAACATTACCTCTCTTTCCCTCCCTCTTTCTCTCCAGTGTAAATGTCGTTCTGCTCTTTACCCTGGCTAAGCTGTAGGGAGCTGCAAAATGGCTTTGGCTGATGATATTTGGTCATGTTTGATGTTTGTGAGTGTTTGTGTGCAGGTTTGTGTGTGTAGCCTGCAGAGAGAGAGAGAGAGAGAGAGAGAGAGAGAAACACAAAGCAGAAGGAAAAGGAAAGGAGGGAAATATGGAGGCTGTCCTGAGCTCACCACGCTCAGGCTGTAAAAGCTGGTCTGTGTTCGTCCGCCTTGCATCATCTTCTCTTCTTTTTGCACCATCCAACATCTTCACAACACACATGCCACTCACACATGCATATGTAACTGGCTCACTTCAGTGCCCCACATGCTGAATGGGACCAAAACCAACCTCTCCTGCTGCTGCTGTGTATCCCTGTTAGCCCCCGGGCTGAGGCACGCTGAATGACTTCTAGTATCGTTACTGCTTCTTTGTCAGGTTACTAAGCTTAAATAGAATTTAAAGCAGACATTTCTGTGCATAAATGTTCTCTGAGTGAGCGCTGGCAGGTACAATGACAGAGTCTGGGAAAACATTTGTCACATTTACTGCTTGGTTTAATTACTGATAACATGAATATTATAATACCAGACCGCAGTCAGCTCCGAGCTGAGATTCTGTCTGCATAAACTGTCACCGGGGTGTTCCTGTCAGCCGAGGTGACGTTCTGTTTCCGTTAAATGTTTTCATATTTGTTGCCAATGTTGCAAGCAAGGATTCTAAGATACATACTGCGACTGCTGCTCTGCCTGTTATGCCTCAGTGCTTTTGGTTTACTTAATGTTTTCACCCATCACTGATTTGCTTATTGTTTATTATCATAACAGTTAAATCTGTTAAGTATTTTACTGCATTTCAGCCTTAAACTGTTTCAACAGTTTTGGTTCTGAAAATTAGTATTTATGTTTTCTGTTTATTTTTGGTTGCTGACATTGTTTTACATCCACACAAGAACCGTGCGAGCAGTGAAGTGTAACAGCTGTTTCCTTGTATTGAGCAGCTGTAGCAACTCAGCACAAGTGTCTTGCCTATCTTTTGCATGCATTCACCCTAAATATAATAATACATTTTATTTATAAGCGCTTTTCTGAATACTCAAAGTGTCACACCGTGGTGAGGTCAAGCTGGGTTTTTGTTATGTCTTGTCATTTCCTGTTTTATTTTGAAAGTTAACTCTCCTCTCGTTTCAGGTCACTTGCCCTTCCTCATGTGTCACCAGTCTGATTGTCTTCCCCGCCCTGATTGTTTCCACCTGTTCCCCATTTCCTTCATGTATGTATATATAGTCTGTGTTTCCCCGTGTCCCGTGCCGAAGTGTCTTCGTACTTTCTGTCGTCGCACGCAAGCCTTTTCCATTGCCTCCAAGCCTGTTCCATGTGTCCTTGCTTTGTAAGTTTCTTAGCCATAAGTTCAAGTGTAGAAAGTATTTTTGTAGCCTGTTTTCGTCCTACGGGATCGTTTTCTGTTTGATTGTTTCTTTCCTTTTGATAAAGTTTTTCATCCTCCGGGATCTTTTTTGTTTCTAGCCAGTTTAGGAGATTAGGTCATAAGATATAGATAGTTCTGTTTCCTCCTCATTTTGAGTGAGTGTTTTTGTTTGATAAATTTTATTCCTTCCCATTTTGGTGAAGCGTTTTTCTTTCTAGTTTAGTGTTTTCGATTTTCAGAGAGAGAGTAGCAGAGTTTTAGTTAGAGTTAGAGTTCTGGTCAGTGTAGCCATTTTTGTTGTAATTTTGTAGACTGTGTATCAGCAGCTCAGAAACAAAAGTTTCTTCCAAACCTGCATATTCCGCATCTGAGTCTGCCGCTTTGTTCTGGGCCTGACACAAAGACACTTTACATAAAAAAAATTAAAAAAATCAAAGCAGCACAACAGCATAATAGAGTGCACTAAAATCACATTAAACTAAGTTAAACATTAGAAGCAATTTTAAAAAGGTGCTTTTGTGAGAGGTTTAAATGTTGGAAGGTCAGTACAGTCACGGATGTGTTTGGGGAGAGAGTTCCAGAGGGAGGGGGCAGCTGCAGAGAAGGCTCTGTCAGCCCGGGTTCGGTCCTTGGTCCTGGGTGTTGGAGTCAGTTGGTTAGCATCAGATGAATGGAGGCTGCGGAATGGATTGTGGCGATGGAGCAAGTCAGTTAGGTAGGAAGGGGCCTGGTTATGGAGGGCTTTGTGTGTGAGGAGGAAGATTTTGAACTGAATACGCTGTGGAACTGGGAGCCAGTGGAGTTTCTGGAGGACTGGAGTGATGTGATGCGGGTGTGGGTGAACAGACGTGCAGCAGAGTTTTGGATGTACTGGAGTTTATTTAAAGTTTTGGATGGTGTGCCATAGAGGATGCTGTTGCAGTAGTTAATTCTGGAGGTGATGAAGGCGTGTATGAAGGAGAGTGATTGGAGTCGGGCAATGTTCTTTAGGTGAAAAAAGGACGTTCTGGTGATTTGGTTTATGTGATTTTAAAGGAAATATGCCTTTTTGCTTAATATTTACATTTAGTCATGTAGCTGACATTTTTATCCAAAGCCACTAACAAAAAAGAAACAATCACACTACAATGACTTGTATTAAAATCTATTTTGACTTCCTGTAAAATATATTTCATTACTCATCTTGAACTCAGGGGTTTACAGCTGTTCTGTGCTCATGAGCTAATCCACTTTCACACAATCACAGGTAGGATTTAACACTGTACCACATATTCTGCTTCATTCATAAATGTGTCACATTACTGAAACTAAAGATGCTCTGACTTGTGTTTCAGTGTGATTTTAAAGATGAAGATAATATATAATTATACCGTAACAGCCTAGCATGTACATCTGACACTCTACAGTCGATTGTCGAGTTGATCTTGGGTCATGTTCACATCCTTCCGAGATATACAGACACGTACACGAGTGTTTATCAAGGACAGTTTGAGAGGGAAACAGTCACGACTGCACCATCTCTGTGGTTTCAGTGTTTGTCTGCCCTTAACAAACAAGTTGCATGGTGTGGACGATGCTTAATATTTTATAATCTTAAGTGTGTGTGTGTGCGTGTCTGTGTGTGTGTGTGTGTGTGTGTGTGTGTGGCCTGGAGCTGTGCTTGCCTCTGAGGAATGTATGTGCTGTTGTGGGAGTGGAACAGGCGACCCTGTGGTGGCAGAGGGCTGCTGTTCTAATGATGAAGGCATCTGGCTGTGCTCCAAACATTTTAATTAGGAGATTCTTGGCAGTAGGCCTCCGCCTGTGGCTGCCGAGCTAACATGTGCAAGTTGTTTATGCAACGGTGGAGGTATTCGGGTCCTTTACTTAAACAAAAGTTGCAATACCACTCTGTAAAAATACTAACTTAACCCTCTGAAGAACCCAGGAGTGCCCGTTATTTTAAAATCATTCCTAATGAATCAACACAGAAAATAAAGTCCTGATCTTTGTGTTGTAGATAGTTGAAGTCATCCATAATCAGAACCAGATATATACATCATTGCATTGATATCTATGATTTTTTTTTGGTGTGTTTCTACTATAAATGTAAACATATCTCTGCCAACAAGCATCACCGGGTTTAGAATCTTCTGGAAGCTGTAAGATTGTGTTGTGAGGGTGATGCTGAGCCACTGTGCAGAGTGGAAAGAGATGAGTGTGAGTTCAAGTGTTCTGCTCACATCACATCACATCACATCATCACCAGCAGTGAAATAGAGGGACTCACCCGGCTCTCACTGCAGATAGATAGAGGCTGTTTTCTGGGGACAGTTTACCAAAAACTGGCTGGCTCATTTGTTTCTCATGTAGCTGTACTGTTGTTTATTCTCATACAGGAAATATCTGTTTACAACAGCTTTAGTGCTGTTTGTTCAAATGTTGAATCCAACTCGCTTTAAAAAGCTGCAAATGACAAACTAAACGAATTTTCTATCAAATTAAAGAGGAAGTTGTGTCAACAAGATAAAAGATGTATCAAACGTCATGTGGGAATTAGTTACACTATTATTAAATACTTTAAATAGTAGTATTCATTTAACTACAGTAGAGATGAAGTGAAATCTTCCAGTGATGGACCACTGATGGTTCATTTCTAACCGTCCACAGTCATGTCTGACATGTCAGGGTACATGTAACCTTTATCTGTGTGACTGACAGCACGCTCACAGTGACATGGAACTTCCTGCAGAGAACTGCGACCTCTGACTCTGCGTGCAAGGACGGAGATAAAGACTCGCTGGGTGAAAGAGAGATAGCGATGCTGCCCTTCAAGGATGAGCGCACAGGGAACTGACCTCTAGCATGACAGCATGTGTGCGCCTTTGTGAGTGTGTGCCTGCCTGTGTGTGTGTGTTTGTACGTCATCTCACTGTGATAAGGCTCTTCTCCATGCCCCATAAAGCCTCCTTATTGCCTCATCTTACTGCTATCAATCTCTCCTCTGTGTGTGTGAGAGTCTTGGTGTGGTACAGTGCAGCCTGTGCAGTGTGTGTTTCTGGATGTATTTTGCCCCACGTGTGTGTGTGTGTGTGTGGGTGTCCATCACCTGCATGGCTGCATACTTATATGTAATGTGCTTATGCTTGAGAGTGTGTGAGGGCTTAAGGCTATTTCCTCTTCACTTTCCATCTCCATTCGTTATTCCTTTTATCTGCGGTCCTCAGATACTGAAGGACTGTTTTTCTTTGTCTCGGAGCTCGTACAGCTTCTATCTGATCTAACCTTGCTGCTCCTGTTTTACAGCCAGCCAGCCTTTATGCTATTTAACTCCTGTAAGCACCCACAATACTTACCAGGATTAGATGTTAGAGGAGCGAGGTGTCAGTGTTGTCGAGGTCATCAGATGGGCAGCAGAAGCACAGAGATTCTGTTCCTAATCCAGAGGATTTAAGATGAGTGGTGAGAGCGATCCAGTGAGTGCTCAAACAAAACACTGCAGCTGGAAACTGGCTGAATATGTCCAGCAGGTTGTTGAGCATATTCACAATATGTTCTGTGCGCGGTGGTTCCGTGCTTAGCGCTGTCACCAGACAGCAACAGCGTCCACAGTTTGAACCCGCCATCCTGCTGCGGCCTTTCTGCGTAGATTATGTTTTCCCTGCAGGTGCTCCCTGCAGTGTTCTCCTAAATTGCCTGGAGGTGTGAATGACTGCCTGTCTATATGTGTCGTCCCTGTGATATACTGGCTCCTGCTCAGGGTGTATCCCGCCTCTCGTCCCAATGTGAGCTGGCTCCGGGGGCCTGTTTCACAAAGGCGGTTTGTGAACACTGCTTACAAACAGATTGCAAATGGAGGCATCTCGCTGTTTCACAAATGACTGCTGCTCACAAATAGCACATACAGTTGCGAGTCCTACAGGCGTTCACATGCAGCGTGGATCACACGTATGCTGTTTGTTTTGATTGTCAGGAGGAAGAGAAGAAAGAAGCTGCACACACAAGGAGAGATCAGTCACATCCATTTGAAATATGCACTATTCAGATGCTGAATTATATCTAAATGCAAATTACCTTGAAGATTCAATTCAAGATCATGACACTATAATATTTACAGAGATCCAACAAATCCCCAGCAGGAACTGCCACCATCACCAAGTGACAGCTTGGCAAGAAAAAACATCTTTTAACAGGCAGAATCCTCCAGCAGAAACCAGCTCATGGTGGGCAGCCATCTGCCGCAATCACTGACAGCATAAAGAATGAACAGCGTATGTGTGACGTCACCCACAGGTTTCTGAAGAGCCGTTTGAAGCTCAGAATCTCTGGCTTTGGCCGCCATCATGTTGGCTGTACTGCCTCTTCCGCCTCCCAGCTAATCTAAAAATCAGCAAAGACGTTGATCATCAGTGGACCCGAGGTGGGCTGAATGATGCCTGGTTGCTCAAACAAGCCATTTATAACAGCCCCTACCTGCAAATCAAAGTGGCCACACTATTAATCCTGCATAACTTTAAGCCTTAATATAATCTGAACAGGTGAGTTGTATATAAATTCACTCCAGTACAGATGTCATGAACAGGGAAATTAGCTATAGAGACCAAAACAGTTTTTTGTACCAGGCTGTAAACATGTTTATTTCTGCTGTGAAGTTGGACATTTGAACATGGGGACTTATGGAGACTGACTCACTTCTGGAGCCAGCCTCAAGTGGATGAGTAAAGGAACTGCACTCCTTTTTTTGCATTTCTGCATTAGCTTCACTTCACAGTCATGGAGGTTGCTTCTTGGCCACAACCAGCTGAGTTTAGAGAGGGTGAGAGAGACATGAGCAGAGGAGAGTAGTAACAAGTTACATTTACAGCACTGCATGCATAAGTAACTTCTTCGAGTAACTTGTACTTGTTGGAGTACTTTTAATACTTTTGACTTTACTTGAGAGAAAAAATCTTCAACTCTGATACATGTGGATTTAATCTTAATCTTAATCTATTTATTATTTTATTATTATTTATCATGCATGGCATGCAATGCATGGCAGTGGCACTACTTTTATTTTCTGTGATGACTGATTTAATGTTTCAACCACAGATGGTCCTCAAGTAAAGAAAAAGAAGTGAACACATCTGTATTCATTAGACAGTTCATGATGAAACATCACTATCTCCTAATGAGCCTAAATGAGTGATCTGATATTTTCATTAAGAGTACAGAGTGAAGAAAGTCATCTCTTATTGATCTCTGGAGGGAAATTCATAATATGTATTTTAACTATCCTAAGCGTGTAGTGTGGATATTTATGTGTTAGGAGCGATGGCCAGCACGTGCAATTCTGAGTCAGTGTTTGACATGATGGTGATGGTGGGGGGAAGCACACAAGACATGTGGAGAACAAACTCCGCACAGAAAGGTGGTGCTGAGCCACTGTGCTGCCTGTGATGATTTGGCCGCTTGTATAATTGCACTGTCATCATGTGATTGGATCTGTAGGTGTCTGATGCGATCAAGGACTCATTTAAAAAACCCTGTAACGAGTTGTCACTCCTAACAAAACAGACACGGTCAATGCATATTAGATTTGCTGATTTATTTGCCAGACTCTATCATTCTTAGCACCGCCGTCAGCCCTGCATCTGTTGCTTTATGAGTCTGCTATCTGTTTACTCCTGCGCTGTTAACTGCTAACATTTGTTCTTCTATCTTTTACTCTTACAAACACAGCAGGTCAGTGCTGCATGGTTTTGCTGCTTGGTGTAGTAGTCGTTTTGTGTGTCTAGAGATGGTCAGTCCATCACTGAAATATCTCAGCTGTTAGATGGACTGTCATGAGGATGAATCCCCTGACTTTTCACGTATATATTTCTATCCAGTTCTTTGGTTTATGGACAAACACCTCTCAAACCTTTAAGCCAGATACTGAACCCTAAATTGCTCCCGATGGCTGTGACGTGGGTGAGTGTGCGTGTGAGTTTAACATCAGTGTGAACACTTTGGATATGCAGCTTCTGGTTGCCTCTTTAACATGGTCGGTTGTGGTCCCTTCATCATTTACACTCTCAACCTCTCAACCGCTAACATGCTAAACTATGACGATAAACACGTTTAGTGCTATACCTACCTTTTTATCATGCTTTGTTATTGTGCTGTTGTGTTGAATGCTATTCACTGGTCAGTGGTCTATGTCTATACATGGCCATTAGTCTATATATGTTCACACTTATTGGTCCAACGTTGTTATCTGTCTCTCTTATCTGTGGTGTCTATGGAGTGAGACAGCCCTATCCTCTGACCTTGGTTACCATAGTAATGATCAGACTGGTGCCTGCTTTCCTAAACACAAACAAACAGCTGCTCTGTATGTCAAGGAGAGGAAGTAAATGTCCCTATAACAATCTAAGATTCAACACTGTCCCTGTAGTGACTTCAAGATATATACTTGACTCGGCACGCTAGAACAGAACATCCTCTCACATTTTGTGATCAAAGTTTGTTTTTTTCTTCAGCACCATGGACAGCTTCTCCTGCTGCTTTGAAAGAGGTGTAAACGAAGGAGCAATCACAGAAACACTTTTAGACAAACTTGAAAAGATTGTTGCAAACAGAGGTCTAGGTCTATAAAACAACATGTTGACATTTTGAAAATGTAGATTTTATTTTTGGTTTTGAAGTTGAGTTTAGGGCCAGTGGTGGAACCAAGATACTAAATTGTTTTTCAGCTTACTTTCTTACTTACTGAGCTCCTTCAAATGTCAGATGAACTAAACATATTCTACGAACTACAGACTCAATTTGTAAAGAAACAAAACACTGTTATTCCCATAAGCCTCCACTAGACATGGTGTAGGGACTCCAGTAACCCAGAATTCTTTCTGCTGATGCACAACAGAACAAAAATAATCCTAAATTTATGTCTGTTGGGAAATACAAAAACCTGAAGGATTAGATTCATCCATCCATCCATCCATCCATCCATCCATCCATCCACATGACGTGGATGACGTGGCATCTGCCATGTTGCTATGGTTTCATCTGTGAGGACTCCACAGTCAGACGGTGACTGAGGGCTTGTTCCTTCATCTGTTTTCTTCTTTTTTCCATGTTGTCATCTTGTTCTTTTCTGCCATTTCAATAAATGAGTAGAGCAAAATTGTACTTTCTTTCTGGCCGTCCATGTAGCTTCAACCTTAGGGAAGGAAGGGGCAGGAAAAGATGGATGTATGGAGAGATAATGAGAGGAGGAAGCAAGGAAGGCAGGAAGGAAAAATAGGGTTATTCTGTGGGGAAAAGAAGGGAAAATGAAATGTTAAAGTTAAAATGGTGGAGGAAAAAGAGAACAGCAATATTGAAAGTAGGAGAAAATTGAGGAGAGAAAGAAAGTGAAAGCAACCTGGAATGAAGAGAGAGAAAAAAGAGTGATGGAGTAAAGGGAGCAAGACAGGAAAGAAAGCTGCCAGTAGATGCCTCTGTGGGGACGAGAGAGCAAACAAACACAGGAGGGAATGAGTGTTTCATGGAGCCCCCTGGTTGTTTTCTGCCCGGGTGGAAGGCAACGATAAGGGAGGAAGCCAGACGGAGGTGTGTGTGTGTGTGTGTGTGTGTGTGTGTGTGTGTGTGTGTGTGTGTGTGTGTGTGTGTGTGTATGAAAGAAAGAGGAGAAAGGAGAGGAAAGGAGGAATAATGATAGAGAGGGGGCTGGGGGCTTGATAAGCAAACTCATATTCAGTCATATTCACACACAGCACCACCTAGAGTGTTATGCTGGGAATACAAGCACACATAGACACAAATACACTAAATACACACTGGATCCTCTCATCACTGTCCACAATGTATCTGATTATTTCTAAGATGTTTTCTAAGATGCAGATGTTTCTGTATTTTGAATGTGTTGTTCCATCCTGTAGTCTTTACTTCCGTTCTTGGTGCATTACAGCCACCTGTTGATTAGTGGAATAGTGACAGGAGTGTGTATTGCATGACCTGCATGCACAAGAACAATGAACTGCATCATTGTCTGTGGAGATCTAAATCTCCACAGGACACCTTTAAGTACTTTATGATAAATTATACTCCACTACATTTCAACAGAAGTTAACTCATGACAGTTTCCATATAGAGCAGGTCTAGACTGCACTCGTTATAATATTATTTACAGACACTCAACAAAGAGACAGAAACCTCGAGCAGGAGCGGGATCATGGTGGACGGGCATTTGCCACAGCCAGATGAGTTTAGAGAGGAAGAGAGACAAATATGCACAGCAGCATTAGGCAGGACCACGGCAGCAGTCTCAACCACCATCACTGATCTAGGCAAATCAAATTGCAGCATCAACTACTGTATGATTCCAGCTTTAGCAACATTAGCATTCTAATGACTGAACTTCAAACTGTAAGGGATTATGTTGTGAAATTTAATCATTTACTACTATTACTCATGAAACAAGTAATCACATCCAAACACATAAGATGTGTTACAAAGAAGGTGGGGAGATGTTTCCATTATGAAAAACATATATATGCCTGAACCTGTTTGACTTATAGAGATACAAATCGCTCTTCCTGAGGAGGAGGCATGTCTCGACACAGTGAAGTTTAGATTCAGAACAGAACTGCTCATAAACATGGTGAAAACATGCACAACAGTGAATACAGCTCTTGTTTTAATCAAGTAATAAAAGATAATAGGATCATTTGCTCTTCTGTGTTTGGGTACGTCCTCTTATGTCTGAGTGTTTCTATGGGAGCATGAGGCCATCTGTTTTTAATTCTGATCTGAATTACTGTGTGCAGCAGCGTGGAAGGAGAATCTGGAACATGAAGCAATCTCGCTGAGGATTTGATCCAGTTGTTCTGGTGTTGTAAAATTCAATTTCCATCTCATCTTCAATGCAACATGTCATTACATGGATGTATAAAAGTATGTCAGCATTTCACTTTGACTGTCTGACTGGTTCGGCCACAGTATGTCAGACTGCTGGGCTGTGTCTGACACTGTGGTGAGCAACACAGGGGACCTGTCACCTTTTCTATTCACCCTCTACACCTCAGACTTCACATATAACTGCAAGTCCTGCTACTAGCAGAAAGTTCACATCAGTGCAGGCTCAGTACAGTACAGTGGCGTTAGTGCTGAGTGGTGTGGGCTGAACCACCTGCAGCTAGAAAACAGAGGACACCACAGAACACCACAGGACACCACAGTACAGCTTTTCTTTAAACTTTACAAGTCATCTAGCTCATGTTGACAGATGGATAGCAGAGGCTGCAGCCTCCTTCACCTCTGTTCATTTCATCTCTTTGTCATTACAAATCTCTGATTTGATGGATTTTTATGGTACATAATGTGCCATAAAATAACACCATGTACTGCACATATTACATAGGGGTATTAATCATGAACATTCCAAAAGAATTTGATTACGTGTACTTCAGATTTGATTTTGTACGTACAGCACATAAGGTGGTGGTCATGATGAGCAACCCCTGCCATCAATTTATAAAATGTCAGCGGACATTCGCCCAAAGTACACACAGATACATACACTGCAGCATGAAACCACATAGAATATACAAGATAAAATAGTACACATGGGCAGGAAACAGTAAATAAGTTACATAAATGATACAAGACAGCAAAGCCAATTCTCTCATTCAGTCATTGTGTATGAGCCTGAATAAAAGAGTTATATATGTATGGCCCTTGGGATCCTAAATCGACAAGCCAGCAGGAGCAGCTCTGCTCTGAGTGGAATGGGTATGAAGTTTGTCAAATATATTGCAAAGTTGTTTCTGTGGTTTGCCAATCACCTTCCCTGCAACGTTAACAATGTTGGAGAGTTTGTTTTTAGTCTTTCCACCCGAGTTGCTGCACCGTGCTGTTATGTTCAATGATAGCGTGATTTTAACCAGGCGTCTTTTTAAGTGTAAGCTCTTCAGCCTTCTGATTAAAAACAAGCCCTGATTGGCTCTCTTATAAAGTGCTCTCTGAGTTCTCATTAAAAGTTAGTCTGATCAGTGAGTGGCTCAGGTACATCTTAAAGTGTTCTGTTTCCCTACAGACTGGTTGTTGAGTGTTACACAGGATGTTACTGTTTTAGTCACATTTATTAACAGTTCGAAAGCCACATTGTGTAACTTTTCTACCATAACAGATTTTAAATCCTGTTGATCCTACACTGATGTGTGATCAGGTGAATGGTGTCTCTGTCTGTACATCTGTTCTCACACTATGTAACTTTGGGCTCTGTACGTAACGCTTTACAGTCACACAGCGCCAACTATTTGACTGATTTTGGATGAAACTGGATCATATTTTATGGCCAAGCTGCTCAGACTGTGAGCATAGAACACTGGGTGACTGTTAGTGTTGGAGTGTGGACCACCAGGAAGAGGATGTTTTCAGGCCCAGAGCAGGGGAATGGTGTCGTGTCATGGAGCTGGAGCTGGGCAATTGAGCAATATGACCGGGCTCAGCATCCTCTATGGACATTTTGGCAGAGGAGAAGAGAATGAAGAGTTGACGGAGGAAGCTGCTGGACAAGAGTAAATCTGGGACTGACTTTTAGTCGTTGGTGAGACTGTTAAAATGAGGGCTTTGCAAGTACATATACACTGGTCCTTTAAAGATGTTGCTTCAGGTACTTTAGGCACAGGTCTTATTGTGGATTTTTTCTACAAGTGTGGACAAATACAACTGATAAGCACACTATAATAAGAGAAATAACTGAGTTATTGACAGCGCCTTTAAGCTGATGAGAGCCTACTTTAAGCACCTTTGCTGTTAAACCATCATGCCCAGGGGCTGTGCTTATTGGATAGATCTAGGATAGATCACTATTTCTCTCTTAGATGGCTGAATAAGTTCATAGCTATCGTCTGGCAGATAGTACTATAGAGCTTATTCTAAGGTCTCTCACATGCCATGTACTGTAAATGTTTAGGTTATTCTTGCTTTGCATTGCACTGATGCTGGATGCCTGTGGCTCGGGAGGTAGAGCAGGTCTTCCTGTCTGCTTGACACTTTTTAGATGATCGGTGGTTCGATCCCCGGCTTCTCCAGTCTGCATGTCAAAGTGTCCTTCAGCAAGATACTGAACCCCAAATTGCTCCCACGCCACTGGAGTGTGGATGATTAGCTCCCAAACTGATGAGCAGTTGGCTGAATGGGTGAATGAGATATGTAGTGTAAAATCACCTTGAGTGGTCAGAGGACTGTTACTCAACTTAATTCTTAAAATTGGTTTTCACACACACACAACAAAAATGCATCTCATCTCATTTTCTCTGTCTCTTTTACTCAATCCAATTTGACTTTTTTACATTTAAACTCACTTTAAGCTCTTTGCTGAGTCATTGTTTGTTATTGCTGAGCACTGTAACTGCCCTAGTTTTATTCACAGTGTCCTCACTAAAATGAACACAGCTTTGATTGATTGTGTCTCTCAGGGGTGTCAAAGCAGCCCTGAAGCTCCTCCTCACCATTTGTTTTTAATCCTTGACTTTCTGTCGTTGGGAGTAGTTGGGAGGAGATGGATGACATTATCATTTGACCTTCCATACTGCCTTCTATGGATCCAGGATGAGATCCAGAATATGAGCGAGCAGACCAAGTGAGGTTAACATCCATTCACTATCCTCTGGCCTATTCAGGATTGGGTTGCGGTGGCAGCAGGTTAGCAGCCAGCTGTTCCAATATCCCTCTCCATAGTTGTCTAGCTCCTCCTGGAAGGTCCTGAGGCATTCCCAGGCTTGATGGGATATTAAACCCTCAAGCAAGTTCTGGGTCTGCCCCGGGTTCTCAAAAAAAAAAATCAGAAATCTTCCAAAGGAAGCCACCCATTATGCATCCTCAGCTGGCTCCTTTTGGCATGAAGGGGTAGCAGCTATACTCTGCTCCCTCTAGATGCCCAAGCTCCTCACCATGTGAACCCAGCCAGGGTTGGAAAGCTCAGGTCCCCATCAATCCATCTGTCCATCTCACACTCCATTTTGCTGTCACAACAAGATCCAAGTAATGAAGTTGTCAGTTATGGTATCCAAGGTTCAAATTCTTTATTTATTCTTACAAAAACTAACTTGTAATATGAAGACTGTGTTTATTTCAGATTATTAACTCTTCAGTGACTAATAAAGGGCAAAATAGTAAATTGATCTGTTTGCTAACGTAATCAAAGCTACAGAAGAAGCCATCTGAAGTTTTAGACTGAGCAGATTATTTGACAAACATTGACCTTTGATCCACTCACACACACACACAGACACACACACACACACACACACACACACACACACACACACACACACAAACAGGTCCCTGAGGAAATAAAGAAATAAAATGTTGGGCTGAATAAAACCAGCAGGGAGCGAAAAAAATAAAAAAAAAAAATAAGACAGAGAGGAAAGGGGTAGTGAAACGATGAAAAATGAGAGAGAAAGATATGAAGCGACAGGGGGGAGGAAGAGAGATAGATGGAGGGAGAGATTAGAAAAATCACTGCAGAGTGTTCAGATCTTTGCCAAAAATATAAGAGTGTTTGAGTGTGATAAGAGGACTCGCCTGCCCTCTAATGAAGCCCAAGTGATTGAAATGTTTCTTATCTACAGTTTAGCAAAGAGGTTCAAATTGAGGGCGCTTTTTACAAATGGTGGTGTCTTTCCTTTAATTAAAAAACAACATTTTGATTAAAGAAGGAATTAAGGAAAGAGAGGTGAGGCAAGAACACAAGTGTACAGGTACACACACACATACACACATTCAGTAAATGCAGGTGAATTTTTTTTTTTTTTTTACTTTCCTAACTCAGATCTTTGTAAGTCATTAATCAAAAGTTTTGTATGTCCAATACCAACAAAAAATTATGTTTATATCAGTGCATGGCTGAAGGAAAGATCATTATGACATCAGACATTATGATGATATTAGTTGTTCTATAAAGCACCAAAATGCATCAGATCTACATCAACACGTAGCAGTTTTAGTCCTCTGTCATCTGTCCTCTATGCTGCACATACAGGACAACATAGAGAGACAAGAGGGACAGGGGAGAGAGAGGGTGACAGTCAGACAGTCTTGACATATGGTATGCACGCTACCGGGTGAGCTAATGTGTCACCTCACTACTGCGATCTTCACATTAATCTTATGCTGTTTAATTCAGACTGTGCTGAGATAAAAGTTGTGGTGAAAGATGAACAAATAAACAGAGTTTATAGTGTTATCTACAGTATGTCTTTACAATATTAGCATACAGCTGTAATATGTAAGAACATCATTACAAAGAATACGACAAGTACTGCAGCTAAAAGGTCAGAGATCCTCACACACACAAGGTGTCTGACTAAAGGTCAGAGTGACAGCAGGTAACATCTGCTCTGCATCTGCCATGATCAGAAAACCTTCAACTTGGTTACAAGGTGCCTGACAAGTCTTCCCATAATGGCAGTCTGACCCTTGGAGGCTATCACAAGGACTCCTCGTCCATAGTTTGTTACCCAACTCTCTGTAGGCACTCATAGCAAACTGTAGAGTAACAAAACAGTTTACGATATAAATCCAGTTCAAGGTTAACAGAGTAATGAATACATTTTGTCACCACAAAAGTGTTGTGAAAATGTTGCAGGTCTGACATGTTTAGATTGCTGTAGTGACCTTTATGTAAAATGAATCATGCTTATTCAGACATGTTCACTTGGTACCAGATTAACTGACAGTGGTTCAAATCTGTAGCGGGCTTCAATGACAAATCCACCACTTCAACAGCTTGATGAAACTAGCAATGTGCGAACAAATGTGTATGTGTGAACAGGGCTTACATAAAGTGATGCTACACTTTCATCCCACCCATTCAGATTTTCAGAATAGATACAGATACTGTAGATATAGACACATTCTTGAGATGACATGTAATAAAAAAGTTCAATTGAAGTATCATCTCCAGCTTGCCTGACGAAACGACGGCTCTGTACTCTCCTGTTGACCTTCTGCAGGTGTCATGGAACGAGTAGAGCATCAGATTTCCACATTAATGGTATGATCACAACCACCCTGTGACAACATTTCCTAACATCAAGCCAAACTGTTGCTGCTCACGCTCTGTGCATATTAAATCAGTGATTGCTGTGAATCGCTCACTGATCAAACAAACCACAGGCTCAAACAATGAGCTGCATGACTGCTTTGGAAGTAAATGCGGTGCTTTTACTTACTGCTAACCTTAAACGCCCCACACATGCCCAGCTTAGCCCGGACGAGGAGCACTGAAGGGGAATAATCCAGATGTGAAAACACATCAAACAGAAAGAGGTGGAGGCAGGCGGAGGACAGGTAGAGAAAAAAGAGACGAGGAAGAGAGAGGAGAGAGGGAGGGAAATTAGTGAAGGGAAGGGGAAAAAATGTGTGTGCGTGCGTGTGTGTGTGTGTGTGTGAAGGACTGCTGGGACAGTTGGTCCAGAGCATTGAAGAGTCTGAGACACCCCAGCAGCAATGACACACCATAAAAAACTATGACACGAGAAAGACAGAGTAAAGGTCAGAGAAGGATAAAGGAAACAGAAAGAGAAGGGCTAGAGAGAGAGACAGACAGACAGACAGACAGACAGACAGACAGAAAGGGTGAGACAGGGACTGAGAATGAGAGTCATGAGTGAAGGAGACGAGGGAAACCAGAGAAAGAAAAGAGAGGGAGAGGTCAACCAAAAGAATCTGAATGGTAGTGGTATCATGTTTGTGTTCTGCAGAAATCTGTCTTCATCAATGTTCTTGTCACTTAGTTTGGATTTCCTCGACCCTGATGGGTGAATTCACTTCACTGAACCTGCACAAAGCAGGAAGAGGAAACCACACAGGAACTGACATGGGCTTCAGACATTATACCACCATGTGTTTTTCTGTAAGGACTCTGACCTGCACTGCCAATATATCACTACTATTTGTACATATTTAAATTAGGTAGGTCAAATACAGATGGTGCAAACTAGACCCTTTCTATGCAAATGAGCTGCATTGCAAAAAAAAAATCTGTTTGTAAACACCAGCACTGAGACAACTAACGTCTTCAGCGTCCATTCTTCTGGCACCAGTGATCACACCAGCAGTGATTGCAGCCAGTCGAAGCTACAGTAGAGCGTTACAGTACATCATATGCACACAGATGGCACAGACAGTGCAGACCATGAGAAAATGAACATAAAACAACATAAAACCTACTGCTGTGAGAAACGGATGGTTATGCACGATTACAGTCCAGCAGAGTCGCAGAGAAAACAGCTCTCCATGAACCCAGAGGCAGGAGAATGCACACTATTAAACACAAGTCTTTGATGCATATTTTTTTATCTATCAATCTCCCTCAAGCTTCAGATGCAGATTAAGAACAGGCCTGTTAATGTGAGGACCGCAGAGGCTATCAGTGATGTACTAAATAACAGAACCCCGAGGTCTGAAGGTCTGATGGTTTGATGGTCTGACCCCTGAGTTTTATAAAGCTTTCCCAAGCCCTTTCCTCATCTCACTCTGCCTGAGATTATGACAGACATTTCATTCATTTTAAAAATGGCAGCAGATGACTCCTACAGGCCAACTGCTTTGCCTGATGTGGACCAAAAATGACTTAAAGTAGTGTCCAGAAGGTTTGAAAGTATCCTCCCAGATATCATTTCAGTGGTGTGATTGCTTTTATATTAGGTCATAATTCACGCAATTATGTAAGAAGATTGATTAACTTCATACAGTATCACACAAAGTCAAACACCAAACCTCTAGTGCTTTGAGATTTAGTGGCCTCACCTGTTGGGTGTCTCTCAAAATTTAACTGCCCCAGTTAAAACAAATGGTCTGAAGTCACTGTAACCCCTAAATTTCTTTGGACACAGCTGCGACACGTTCTGGTTGTGCTGCGACCGGTGGAGCTGATGGTGCCCATTCAAGGCAACAGTTGTGATTCACCAGCTCTGCAGAGAATATTATTCTCAGCAAATGCCACATCAGTGCAGATCAAGCTGGTCAGACAACAGACACAGAAACTGTACATAGAAGTCAAAATTTTCAAAATAAAACACCCTGTTAACAAAGTCTGGTTGGCAAAACGTTTCTATGTACAGTGTACAGTGTTGAACCCACATCATCACAAAGATGTGCTGGGTGGAATTCATGCATTTACTAATATGCATGCAAGGCAAGATTCCCTGTTCTGCTTTTTCAACACTAAAGCTTCCCCACAACACAGATACTGACCAAAGAAATAAAAGAGTTCAGCCTTTGCTCACAATCCTTTTGTTTTTGTTAATAAATCATTTAAATGTATCTTATTGATGATCTTTGCTAGTTAAAACACCAATAACAACTCAAGTTGGTCTCCAGAGTTCTTAGCTTGGGTCTGAAAGCTGCTAACTGAAGAGGATGCTAGGTCTGCACATTTGAAATTCCTTGGAGAAAGAAGCAAGTTGTTGCTTTCCCATCATGCACATTGTTGCAAAAAAAAAAAAAAGAAAGAAAAACGAAAAAAAGAATGATTTTGCCCTGAAAACTCCACGTGGGATATTTATTAAGTTGCAAATTACCTTGAGGGGCACAACATTTTACAACACAGCAATTTTTTTAATTTACCGGTGTATTAACTAAGAATAATGATGCAAATGGGCCCAGCCACAATCCATCTGATTTGCATAAGGAGTGTTTAATAAGATCTGATGTTGTCTGATGTTTTGACGTGCGTTGTGTCTGTCTGGAGAGCAATTGAGCGGAAAATTAAGCGTTTTCTGCTGATGAACTTGGAATACTGGTTGAGGAGAAGCAGGGGTGGAAAGTAACGAAGTACATTACTCACGTTACTGTAATTGAGTAGCTTTTTTGTGTACTTGTACTTTTTCAAGTACTTTTTGAAAAGTGTAATTTTACTTTTACTTAAGTATGTTTTCTTTTAAGTAATGTACTTTTGTACATTTTTCATCACAAGCGTTACTGAGTAAAAAAAAAATGAAAGGAAAAAAACAGAATCGGGGAGCCGCATTCTGGAAGTGAATAACGGAAAGCATGCGTGATAGTCTCACGCCTCACAGACGATGGCGGGCATGGAGGAGGCAGAGGAGCATGTGGACGACCCTTCAGAGAATTCAAGAAATGAAGTGCACCCCTGGCCCTATATAAGTGACCACTTCGGCTTCGTTGAGAAAAGGGGTGACAGCTTTGTTATGTAATGTAAATTGTGTGTACCCAAGACGACAACCATTTCTGCGTACAAAAAATTCGACATCTAATCTGCGCAAGCATGTTGAGGTAAGTCACGCTCCCTTTCCGCAGTTAAACCAGAGAACTTCTGCGGCTATGGTTAAACTTACTGACGACAGGCTGGCTATAGTCAAACGCTAACCATTGCCCGTGACAGATGTTATGTTACGCATCATCATTTGGCATCATCGTCATTTGTGCCCTCCCCCAAATCTGCCCCGTTTGCTTATTGGCCTGGCAATTTTCCAATGTGAAAATTCACTCCCAGTACAGCGTCCCCAGACCCTATACTGCGAATGAAAAGAAGCAGAACTGGGATGGCTTTGGCCAGGCTAACATTATCCTGTATAGCACTTTAATTTGCTGCAATAAAAAGATCTTGGTTGAGATGTGCATATGTCCTTGTCTCCTTTTTTCCCACAACACAATAGAGGCAAAAAGCACCCATGGTTAAAAAGTAACTTTTTACTTTTACTCAAAGTACATTTTAAATGACTTACTTTTTACTTTTACTTGAGTAGATTTTTTGACTGGTAATTTTACTTGTACTTAAGTAAAATTTCATCAGAGTAACAGTACTTGTACTTGAGTATAATATTTTAGTACTCTTTCCACCTCTGAGGAGAAGACACTTTTGGGAAAGCAAGTATTTGTTCATCCTGCAGGAAGACAGCTGTGTGAGGATATGGTGGTTACAAGCTTGACATCACTAGTTTAACAAAATGATCAGTGACTGAAATTCATTTCAATAGATAAAAAAAAAGCAGATAAGTTAGTCATTAAAGTGAGGAACAGTAATCAGGGAAGGTAAACCCTGTGAAGTAACAGGTTGCTGCATTGCTGCTCTTCTGTCTGGCGTTACAGTGCAGAGCGGTGAGCTTTGTTAAAGTGATTTTAGGATGCATCTCTTCATTTTCATTTCTTCTTTTTATCTCTCTGTGCAGGTCTCTTTTCCTCTGTGTGTGACTGATTGAACACAGCTGCACATTTCACTCCTGCCCTTCTCAAATGTTACATTTCACACTCTCACACACTTGCACTCTCCTCTGTCACAGTACTCTGTGAGCTGTGATAGGCCTAAATTGGGTGAAACATATTTCACACATTCATCATTTTGTGCCTCTGGAAACACCTAAAAATACATATTGCATTAGGTCAAACACAAATTGCAGCTGTGCTGTTTTTCTCTTATTTTACCCATGCAGCACAATGCATCCTTTGGCACCTTTATTCTTAGTAAATATACCTTCCAACTTCTTTCACAAACGGGCAAATATTGGGACATTTGGCACCTCAGCTTCTAAACACAAACTGTAACCTTTTACAGGATTACACATGTCTGAAAGAAAACATGCTGGTCTCACGTTGGCATGTGAAACATAACAATGAGAAATAAAATCCCTGCATATCCTCACAGCTACAACCACTGCTACCATCACAGCTACATCAATCATTTTCAAATGCCTGTTTATATGCTAACAGACTGTTTTCAGTGAAGAAGCTCCGTACACCAGCTGCTCAGCACCAAACGGCAGACAGACAGACACATTACAGACGAGTGGGTGAAATAGTGGAGCATTTAGCAGCTAGAGCCGGAGTGACTAACACTGAGTACAGCGTAATGAGCTTCCATTCATACATTCCCATTGGTGAGGATGTCAGACGTCTGCCCTGGCAATACAGCAGAGATCATCTGATAAAGGGTAGAGAAAAGAAAAGAAATGAAAACTAAGCAGAGATGTTGGTGAAGTTTGAGAGAAACTGGAGGGAGAAGAGAAGGAAGATAAAATATTTCAAGTAACAATACAATGGATTAAAAGTAAAAGCACTTGTTTAAAATGTGCTTATGGAAGAGAGGTTAAAGTCAGTGTAAAGTAAGAATAAATGTGTGTCTGAGTTTGTCAGACCAAAGAATTAACCAGCCAGCCAAATTTGAATGATTAAAAATATTGACAAGTTTATGAAATTAGGTGTCAAAATCAGGTAAAAATGAATTCTCAGCTCCAGGACTGTGGGGGCATGTCAGCATGTCAGGGTGGCCTCAGCGTGTCATCGGGCCACCCTTTAAGGACCGCCCACAAAATCCTGGACTGAAAACTGATGAAACCTGGTTTGAACCTCTAACTCCACATTTCACTGTTGTATCCTTCAAAGTCTTTTCACGTGTTTTCAGCAACTATTTTCAACATATTTAATGTATTTTGAAAGACATATCAGAATTGCCTTTACACAGACTTTAACAGGAGGTCTAGCACTGAGACTCAGGCTAAGGGGCGGAGTCCATAAAAGGAGAGGACCCTGACCTGGCCCCTTCTTCCTGCACTGAGAGCGGAGCTGAAGCAGAGTTTGATTTGGTAGGCTCCATTTTTTAAAGGATTAAAAGCATGATTTTAATATTTGAGCTGTAGAAATATTTCTTGAACTCATTGTGTTTGTTACACAAAAAATATGTGATTTGTTCCACTGGTGAGGGACCAAAGCTTGGAGTGATTGTTTAGACACACTAGCCAAGGAACGGGTGTGTTCATGCTGTCTTTTTAGTTCCTTAAACACATTAACATGGTCATGAAGTCACCCGCATGTCTCCAGTAGTGAGGAAGGATCGTGTTAGAGTTTGGACCATTTTCGGGGGCCATGACTGTGTCTTAGTGCAGCCACATTGCTTGTGTGCTTTATGGTATGGTTTGAGTCACCTGCTGCGAGGAGGTAAATCGAGTGAACAACTGTAGGCGTTAAATTGTTTTTTTTGGTGGTTTATTCATAACTTGCCCGCTTTGTGTTGCCCCCCCCCCCCCTCACACTTTTAAAAAAGGCTGCTCATGAACGAAGCAGAAAAGACAAAAAAACAAATAAAAGCACAGAGCTTTAATCAAACATTATTAAGCCACATAAATTAAATAACCTGTCATAGAATTCAGTTAAATAAAACCACACCACAATGCAGATATGTCAAACAATGTAAACTCCACAGCGTCTGGCAGAGTCAAGAGAGGCTGTACGGTTTTTACAGACCATCATTACAACATTGCCTGGCAACAGGTTGCTGATCTGCATCATGAGTTACACAAAAATAATTTTGTTGTTGTATTCATCTGTCTGAACAACACTGTGAGTTTTGTCAGTCCTCCACACTCGTTCATTCAAAGTGGGTAGTATCTCTCACACCTCACTAATGGTCAAAGTTCCTCAGTAAAAGCCAACAACAGCATTTTATTCTTTATGTACCCAGACAGGGCATACACCTGTTGGTAATGCATCATCATCGACAGGTCAACTTTTTTATCTTTGCAGAAGTACAATAACACCAACCTTAACCACACCCCATAACGACATCATCCTTTATTCACTAACTGTTAGCCTAGGTGTGACTCACTTGATTTACTACCTGAGTAAACCTGAAGCAGGGCATGCTTTAAAGCATGGCTACCTTGTGATTGACAAGTCATTCTGAGTGAGTCCAAGTCAACACAGCATGCTCACAAAGCTCAAGTCAAACTGTCAAACCAGGCAGTGCTGATCAAATATGGATCCAGATTCTCCCCTCAAACGTTTTCAGAAACATTTTTGCTAACACTTTCTATGAATACCTTTATCTATAATGCTTTATGACTGCATGCACTATTAGTCATGAAACATAATCAATGTGACTCACACAGACACAGTACACACAGATTTACAATATACATACCTTTTGTCAACTGAATGTGTCTTGGTGTTAATTACAGGTGTTAGAACACACTAATTCAGTAATCTATATTATTATTATAATTAGAAACCGTCCTCTGTTGACTTGGATAAGTTCCCAAAGTATTTTCCAGTTCAGTTTATCAAGGTTTCTAATAAGAAAAGCCCAATCTTTGTGGTTCAATCAGCTTCAATCAGGCTGGAGTTACCTGCTCATCAAACAGTTGTCAAGGTTGTCAGCCAGTAAGTCGCAGAGAATGTAGCCTGGTTTAAACATTCACTGATGTGGTTTTTGCACTACAACAACATTCCACTACATCTGACATCTGATTCTGTAAATAAAGCCCCCTAAATCTGACACACTGGACCACCACTAGTCCAACACACATCAGCTGTTGTGACCAGTTCTTTCATAGTTCCTTTAAACACCTTTACAGGGTTCTGCTTCTTGACTCAAGTGAAACAGTCCAGGTCACAACGCCACAGTCACAGCTGTCGTTCTGATTCATTTTCACTTCAAACCAACAAAAGCATGAAACAATCTGTGAGGTCAAAGAGTGTACTAATGCCCCATTCTACACACACACACACACACACACACATTTCCTACAAGGGAACTTCCCCTCTGTCTACCACAGGTGGTCATCGTTATCCAATCAACAGTAATAGATCCAAAGATAATTACCTATTAATTCATCAGCCAAGAAAAATTACATTTATGCAACAATTCAGCAAATTAGAAAAGTTTACTTTGCCGCTAACACGAGAGCAGAGCTCTGACAGCCTGGAGAAGAGACAGCATATGGTACATTTCATGTTAGTTTCACATCCAGTCCCTGCTCCGCTTCTCCAGTTTCCCGCTTAATGTTTGTCACGCCCTTATCACATGTGTATTTAAACCCTTTGTTTCCCCTTCCCCAGTGCCAGATTGTTAGTGTACCATGTGTCCTACTCTCCAGCGTTTTCCTTGTGTGTTTCCTGGTTTTGACCCTTGCCTGTTTTTGGACCCTGCCTTTGCCTCACCCATTTGGATTGTTTGCCTGCCTTACCTGACTGATCTCCCATGTCCCGAACTTTGCCTGTGATTAAAGACTGGTTACCTCCTGTATCTGCCTCCCGAGTCCTGCAGTTGAGTCCTGTGTCCGTGTCTTGTAACAGTTAGATGATCTCGCTCATGGTTATAGTGTGCAAACAATCGTCAGTTTGTCCTGAGGGTGGTGCTAGAGGAAAGCTCAATATGAAAAGGGTTTATCCTCTGGGGAACCAAAATGTTTTCAGTAAATCATTTTTATGTGAACATTAAATGAAATTAATATTCAGAAATTTGTATTGAAATCCTGCCAGTGCAGGACATGTCGAGAAATATTTGGCCAGACAAACCAGCCATCCAAGTCCAAACATTTTGTTCTTCTTAGAGTCACCCTGTTCCTGCTAAAGACAACACGTCAGACGCTGGAGTTACCTGTTGTCACTCTGCTGTCAAGGTAGTCAGCCAGTGAGCTCCAGAGTTTCTCCAGAGAAAGTAGCTTGGTTCAAACATCAAATCAAATCCAATTTTATTTATATACAGTCGTCCCTCGCTATATCGCGGTTCACTTTTCGCGGACTCGCTGTTTCGCGGATTTTTATCAGTGATATTTTGCATGCTTCTTTTTTACAGCGTACTGTACAGTATGAGCGCCGTTGTGTTCTGCGTCCTAAATTGGCTAATGGAGAACCGCACTGCGTCCTGATTAAGGAAGTACTGTACAAAATGCGTGTAAAAAGGTGGATAAAAGTGTGTGGTTAGGGGTTTTACGGCCTTAAAACATGTATAATAATTGTAAAACTTACTTCCCGGATTTTGTTTATTGAGGGTTATTTTTAGAACGTATCCCCCGCGATAAACGAGGGACCACTGTAGCTCAAAGTCACAAAGTACATTTGCCTCGTTTGTTGAGCAGCTGCTCGTGTATGGGGTGCCGTTTGTAAAGCGTCTCGCTCTGAAAATAACAGCAACATTTTGTCACATTTAGCTAAAAACAATGTTTAAAAAACTGGTTTGAATTTTTGAGAGTCACTTTTTTGCACATTTAGAACAATATTTGTGAACTTAGAGATATTTTAAATATTTAAATCCAAATGTTAAATGTAAAATCTAAATGCTAAATCTAAATCTAAATGTTAAATATAAATCTAAATGTTAAATATAAATATAAATGTTAAATATAAATCTAAATGTTAAATATAAATATAAATATAAATGTTGAAGCTAAATGTTAAATATAAATATAAATATAAATGTTGAAGCTAAATGTTAAATCTAAATCTAAATGTTAAATATAAATATAAATATAAATGTTGAAGCTAAATGTTTCGGGTGAAACTAAATATTTAGCTAATATGCAAATTCAAATGCCGGTAACCGGAAGTGCCAAAATAAAAGCTCGAGGAGGTCAGAGCGTGTTTATAGTGGCAAATAACGAATAAAACCCATCTTATCCGGGGAAATGGACTCTTGGACATGGATTACCAAACAGAATCTCAGGGGTACCAAACAGAATCTCCACTTCATTTACTAGAATATTTAGCTCAGACTCTGTGAAATTTATTTTCTTTTCTTTGTTCATCGCGTCATCTGATCAGACAAAGAGGTGAATCTCAGGTCCGGGGCATATTTAAATAGATTTGCATATGTAAATGGGGGCGTGAACAGGGAGGAGTTGCACGTGCGCTCAATTCCACGTTGATTGGCATGTACAAAAGAAATGTGCTTGGATCCATGCGAACGCACACTTTGATACATCTGAATATTTTTGTGCGTACGACAGTTTCCGGGTTCTGGCGTACGGCAAGTTTTAGTAGGAAATCCACGCAAGTATTCGTACATGAGGCCCCAGGTGTTTAAAGTGCTTATCGCCTGGTCACTGGAAGAGGGACTGCCCTGATCAGACCACTCAGCGCCGTTCTCAGCCTGCCAACAGCACTGGTGGACAGAACCAACAGTTAAACTAGATAACCCACACCTGGAGAGGGACGGTGTAGGTATTGTGGATGAATCCCTCTCTGATGTACACAACCCATTGTCACGATGGCAGTCGTGACTGTGGTTGTTTCTGTGTTTCCCCTTGTCTCCCCATCCTTGTGTTGTGTTAACTTGTCTGTCTGTGTTGTGGGCGTGGCACTTTTCCCTGGGCCTCCTGGATAATCATCAAATGAAGCACACCTGCCGTTCCTCACCTCACCTGCCTTCCATCAACTCATCACTCCACCTGCATATAAACCCTGGCCTTCCTTCCTTGACAGATTGTTTGTTCAGCCTCCGTGGTAGATCACGTTCAGACCGTCTTCAACTACCTGTTCCTTGTGCTCCTTGTTGTTTTCCTGAACTCTAACCTCCGATCTCTTGTGCTCAGGTCCACCACCATCGTCACCTCCTGCCACCTGCTTGCCAGCTCTCCATCCACCACCTTCAGACAGTCCAGACTCCGTGCTTCCTCCATCCATTCCCTCCACCTCGTATCGGGCCCTCTCCTTCCCCTCTTGTCCCACACCTCAATAAATCCCATTCTCTCTCTAACCGTTGTCCGAAGCCTGCATTCTGGGTCAACCTGTGCATCCATGACACCCAGCTCATTTATACGAGGGCCGCTGTGCCAAAGCACCTAAGGGGACCCGAATAGTCATTCAAGCCAGAAGATACCCTGATATTGAGCATTTCTTGTCGATGTTCACCAATGTCGAGCCCTGGAGAGGGAGTGAGGTTCCTGACAAAATAGGCACTGTCAAGCTCACCCAAGCAGTGACACTCCTACCCAGGCATGAACACTTAGTTTGGAGTAGACTCCCTGCTAACGTGCCGATGTCACCTGGAAGCACCGTTGTCGTAGAGCCAACCAACTCCAAAGCCATTCCACAAGGTGTTCTAGTGGGTCATCTTGTCACACCTCTCTGGGGTGATAGATGGGTGCCGATGACAGTTGTGAACCCATCTGACAAAGCTATCACACCGAAGAAATTGCCAATATTAAATTGGTTGTGTTTCCATGCTTGCCAATCAAAGATCAGGGTCTACATGTGGCTTCAGAGAAACAACCAGACACAGACAACAAACAACCTGACATTGAGATACAGCAATCTCACCTGACACAGTACCTGACACACTGAAACAGCAACCCGACACCTCGCCCAGTGCCTCTCTTGCCATTCAGTTGACTGTCTGTCAAAGTTAGGCCTAAGTGACATTGACATTGACTCATGTCAGGTCAGTGGAGACTGTAAGTCTCGGCTCAAACAGCTGCTAATTGAATATTAAGACATCTTCTCCAAGCACTCCAAGACTGTGGTGAGGTCAAGGGATACACACATTGCATTCATCTCACCAATGATCGCCCTTTTCGCCACTATCAGAAGCTGAGGCAGTTGCCGGTGGATATTCTGTTTAAGCAGGTATTGAATGACCCAGGAGTTGTTGACTATGCCAAGTCCCTGCTTTCCTGCCTCAAAAGTGCCCAGAAACATTCTTCCACTGAGCAGCAGCACCAGGCCCGGCAATATAACAGACGTGTCAAGGACACATCAAACACTGGGGAGCCAGAGGAGCCGTGATACGACGTGCTTTATGGTAACATATTGTGTCACTTCCGGTGTTGCTGCCACGGTGCTCTCTGCTCTGTTCACCTGAACAGATTTTCGTATATTTCTCACATCAGCGACTATCTACTTATCTCTGCACTATCCTTTGACTTGTTCTGTCTGTGCACGAACAGGTCTCTTTACTGTAGTGACCACAATCTGATAGTTTCACCAGTTTCTGTTAGCCACACTAACTAGCCTAGCTATAGCAATGGCCTCTCTCTGCTCTCCTCTCTCTGCTCTCCTGCTCTCTCCTGCCCTGTGTGCCACATGTTCAGTTACTCCTCGTCCTCCTTTAGTGATAACGGTACTTGTAATAAATGTAGTTTATTTGTAGCTCTGGAGGCGAGGGTCAGTAAGTTAGAGGCACGGTATCGCACCACCGAACAGTCAGTAGCTCAGATAGTTAGCCAGTCCCCTGTAGCCGGTGCAGTACAGCCACAGGTAGCTTCAGTTAGCCGTCCCCCGGTAGTTCCAGAGCAGCCGGGAGGCTGGGTGACTGTTCGAAGGAGGCATAGCCTCAAACTGAAGCTCACGGTACACCACCAACCGCTCCACGTTTCAAACAGATTTTCCCCACTCAACGACACACCCGCTGAGAAACCAACTCTGGTCATTGGCAGCTATGGTCCGAAACGTGAAGTTAGCGTCACCGGGGGCCATAGTTAAATGCATCCCGGGGGCCAGAGCAGGCAACATCGAATCTTTTTTTTTAAACTGCTGGCTAAAGATAAACGTAAATACAGTAAGATTGTTATTCACGTCGGCGATAATGACACCCGGTTACGGCAATCGGAGGTCACTAAAATTAATGTTTCACCGGTGTGTGAATACGCCAAAACAATGTCTGACTCTGTAGTTTTCTTTGGTCCCCTCCCCAATGTGACCAGTAATGACATGTTTAGCCGCATGTCGTCATTTCACCGCTGGCTGTCGAGGTAGTGTCCAGCAAACAATGTGGGCTTCATAGACAATTGGACACCTTTCTGGGGAAAACCTGGTCTGATTAGGTGAGACGGCATCCATCCCACTTTGGATGGAGCAGCTCTCATATCTAGATATATGGCCAAGTTTATTAGCTGACCAAAACCATGTCGACAACCAGAGTTGAGACCAGGAAGCAGAGCTGCAGCCTTACATGCTTCTCTGTGCCTCCATTAGAGCAGTTGCCCACCCAGTCCTTTAGTATAGAGACTGTGTCTGTCCCCCGTCCACGTGCGTTATTTAAAGATAAAACAAACAGAAGAGGAGTTCATCATAAAAATGTAATAAAAATTAAATCTCCAACAGTCCAAAATAAGATAATTAAATGTGGACTCCTTAACATCAGGTCTTTGTCATCTAAAGCTGTCTTAGTCAATGAATTAATATCTGATTATGATATTGATTTGTTTTGCCTCACTGAAACCTGGCTGCAGGAGGATGAATATGTTAGCTTAAATTAATCCACTCCTCCAAGTCATTATAATACTCATGTTCCTTAAAGTACTGCTCGAGGTGGTGGAGCCATTTTTGACTCAAGTCTATTAATAAATCCTAAACCTAATCTAAATTATAATTAATTTGAAAGTCTTGTTCTTAGCCTCACTCACCCAACCTGGATACATTGCAGCCAATTTTATTTGTTACAGTATATCGAGCTTCAGGTCCTTATTCTGAATTTTTATCTGAATTTGCAGAATGTTCATCAGGCTTAATCCTTAAAACAGATAAAGTAATTATTGTAGGTGATTTTAACATTCATGTGGACAACCACGATGATAGTCTTAGTACTGCGTTTATCTCTCTATTAGACTCAATTGGCTTTTGTCAAAGTGTAAATAAACCGACTCGTAAATTAAAGCAAGAGACACGTAAATCTGAATGCAAATGGTGTGCCACTAAACTGGAAGAATCTCATCTAGTCTGGCAAGATAATCATAAAACATACAGGAAGGCTCTCCATAATGCCAGAGCAGCCTACTACTCTTCATTAATAGAGGAGAATAAGAACAACCCCAGGTTTCTCTTCAGCACTGTAGCCAGGCTAACAGAGAATCACAGCTCTACTGAACCATCTATTCCTTTAGGTCTAAGTAGCAATGACTTCATGAGCTTCTTTAATGATAAAATTATAACTATTAGAGACAAAATCCATCACCTCTTGCCCTCAACAGGCATTGATCTGCATTGTGATACAGCAAGTTTGGAAACAGCTGTAAAACCTGATATGTATTTAGACTCTTTTACTCCCATCGACCTTCATCAAATAACTTCAATCATTTCTGCAGCTAAGCCGTCAACCTGTCTCTTAGACCCCATCCCAACCAGGCTGCTCAAGGATGTTTTACCTCTAGTTAGTCATTCTCTATTGGATACGATTAATCTGTCTTTATTATCAGGATATGTACCACAGTCCTTTAAGGTAGCTGTAATTAAACCTCTTCTTAAAAAGCCCACTCTAGACCCAGAGGTCTTAGCCAACTATAGACCAATATCAAACCTTCCCTTTCTGTCTAAGATACTTGAGAAAGCTGTAGCTAATCAGCTGTGTGACTTTCTCCATAACAATAGTCTATTTGAGTATTTTCAGTCAGGATTTAGAGTGCATCATAGCACAGAGACCGCATTAGTCAAAGTTACAAATGACCTCATAATGGCATCAGACAAAAGACTCATCTCTGTACTTGTCCTGTTAGATCTTAGTGCCACATTTGACACCATTGACCATCATATTCTTTTACAGAGACGGGAACATCAAATTGGCATCAAAGGAACCGCCCTAAGCTGGTTTAAATCGTATTTCTTAGATCGATCTCAGTTTGTTCACGTCAATGATGAATCCTCCATGCATACCAAAGTTTGTCATGGAGTCCCACAAGGTTCTGTACTAGGACCGCTTCTATTCAGTTTATATATGCTTCCTTTAGGGAACATTATTAGGAATCACTCTATCAATTTTCATTGTTATGCTGACGACACCCAATTATATTTATCGATCAAGCCTGATGAAACCAATCAGTTAACTAAACTCCAAACATGCCTTAAGGATATAAAAAGTTGAATGACCTACAATCTATGATGTTAAATTCAGACAAAACTGAAGTTCTTGTAATTGGACCCAAACACCTCAGAAACTCTCTTTCTAGAGACTTAGTTACTTTAGATGGGATCACCCTGGCCTCCAGCTCCACTGTAAAGAATATTGGAGTTGTTTTTGCGGTCAACACTTTTAAGAGTAGACTTTCCTCTTTGATAAAGCTTAAAGTTAGGGCTGGCTCAGGTCATCCCTTAGTTATGCTGCCATAGGATTAGACTGCTGGGGGACTCCCCCTCGCCCCAGGGTTATGCCTAGCCAGGCACGGTATTGGTTGAAGATGCATTCACATCTCCCTTACAGTTATTGTGCACAGTTATGCTGGTGCCATTGCTGACTGCCCATCCATCTCACCTGTACCACACTCAGATATTTCACACTCACCACATGCTGACGCAATGGTTCACACTGACCTGCATGCACACACTGCAGCTGATGGTCATGTTAGAACACGTGCAGGGAGAGTAGTGAAATCACTGAACAGACTGATAGAATCAATGGTTCAGAAACCATTTCTGAGGGGTTCAAACATTTTATTTGTGAGCCGTTCCCAATCTCTCCTTTTTTAGGACTGAGTTACAGTATGAGCATTGCTATGTGCAAGTGTTGTGTGGCATGGCAGGCGTCGCATTAGGCTAAGGGGATTCAGAGACCTGATCAACCTCTTTCTTCCTGAACCTTGTATGTGAAGTAACTTTTAAATTACTGTGGACTAGGTCCTTCGTTTCATTTGTGCAAGATTGTGTCAGTAGTAGACATATTGTACGCTTCTTGCAGTCCTGAGACTTTCCATTATCAGGATGATGGTGAATTTCAGGAGGGGTGAATGTAACCAGGTTGAAATTATATGTTTACTTTTATGTTTGAAATGTCACCAAATCCTGATGAATATTGTTTTCTACATGTTTTAGATGTGTTTTACTGCCTGTATTTATGCCTGAATGTTGCATTCAGACCATTACCCCAGAAGTGTTAATACCTGTACTGTCACTTTAAGAGGTTGCAGGCCTTGAGCCTTCATTCAGGTGCTTCTTTCAGTTCGCGCCAGATTAGCTGAGAGGAGGTAATGTATTATTTTACTTGTCATTTTTGAATATTTATTTCATTTTTTGGACAATGCAAACCTTGTTTCATGCTTGTATAAATGCTAGTTTTTAGGTTGTGAACATGCAATGTGTCAATGTCAATGTGTCAATTGATTAACGTTGTAAATGGAAGTTAAAGGAGCCTTGTGTGTTTTTCTGTTGATTTGTACAGGTATGTGCATTATTAAGTATTTCCAAGTATATCCAACCTGATATAAAACTGTTAAAGACAATGCACACCCGTTACACTCACAAGACGTTTACTGGTCTGACACCTGTTTGGTTGAGGTTTGATCAGGTTTAGGTAACTTCTCCTTAGCAGGTTTTTGCGCTACAACAACATCCCACTACATCTGATATCTACCTTTTGATCAACAAGCATCATTATTCTCATCCGTGACGAGACATCCACATCAGGTAAATGTAAACATCAAGACTTTGGGTATTCTGCAGTGAGATGATTTTTATTTAGTGGTCACAGTCAGAGTTCCACTCCTGAGAACCTAAAAGAGTCATTCCTATACACACTTACTCCAAAAGACACATTTTTCTGTGAGAAATGCACAAAGTTGGGGTGTTGGTTTGCTCAGTTAGTAGAGCATCTATCTGCCCCATGTACAGGTCTTGCCGCAGCGGCCCAGGGTTCGAATCCGACCTGCGGCCCTTTGCTGCATGTCAATCCCCATCTTTCTCTCCCCACATTCCTGTCACTCTTAAGCTTTGTGATATCTTATTTTCGTTGAGCATTCTCAACTCAACTCAACTCAACTTTATTTATAAAGCCCTTTAAAAACAGCTGCAGCTGACACAAAGTGCTGTACATGAAATAGAACATGAAATAAGACATATAAAACAAAGAACAATATAAAAACAATAATAAAAGATAAAACAATGTTAAAATAATATTAAAGCAAAAACAGAAACAGAGTCTCATGCTGGGTTAAAAGCCAAGGAATAAAAATGGGTCTTAAGACGTGTTTTAAAAATGGACAGTGAAGGGGCTTGTCGAATGCATAACGGGAGTTCATTCCACAATTTAGGACCAGCAACAGAAAAGGCCCTATCCCCTCTGAGCTTCCGTTTAGCTCTTGGTAACTCCAGGAGCAACTGATCAGCTGACCTGAGGCACCGGGCAGGAGTGTATGGGCGGAGCAGCTCAGAGAGGTAAGGCGGGGCGAGACCATTTAAGGATTTAAAAACAAATAAAAGAATCTTAAAATGGACTCTTAAGTTCACAGGCAGCCAGTGGAGAGAGGCTAAAATGGGAGTAATGTGCTCCCTCTTACGCGTTCCAGTTAGGAGGCGAGCAGCAGCATTTTGAACTAACTGGAGACGCACGAGGGAGGACTGGCTGACTCCAAGATAAAGTGCGTTACAGTAATCCAGCCGCAATGTGATGAAGGCGTGGATTACTGTTTCAAAGTGCTTTTGTGCAAGGAAGGGCTTCACCTTTGCCAGCTGCCTAAGATGAAAAAAGCTGGACTTGACTATTGCACCGATTTGCCGGTCAAGTTTAAAATCACTGTCCATCTTAAAACCCAAGTTTGTGACTGTTTGCTTCCTGTAAGGCACCAAGGGGCCCAAGTCAACAGGAAGTGGTTCACAAGAGCCACTGGGACTGAACACCATCAAGCATTGACCATACGGACAATCAGTGGATAATAGTAAAAGCTAAAATATAGTGCAGCAGCATGTTTAATGAAACTAGATCAAGAATAACATCAGCTACTGGTCATACAGGAAAAAAAGTTCTCACATTAATGCATTCATAGTGTTAAACATTGTTGTGTTTAGCATTTCAATAAATTCAAACAATTCATTCAGTCATTTTTCTTAATCCTACCACAAAGCTTTGATACTCATGACAAGAATTTAAATCTTGTCATTGTTAAGTTGCATGACATTGTGTAAATCTATTAGTAAGATATGCATATACAGGGTAGCATTAACATGAAGGAAGGAAGGAAGGAAGGAAGGAAGGAAGGAAAGAAAGAAGGAAGGACGGAAGGAAGAGACAGTTTCCCCCTCTAACCACCCAATCTTAAGTCCTCCACCTCCACTGAAGCAGAAATGCCATAAAAATAAATCTATTTTCTCTGGGTATAAAAATACCACCAGTTCTGATATTTTTGCTGTCGGGGTAATGGCTTCCTTATCTGGACTCTCTGTAGTCTGGAATTAAAGGAAAGTGAAATATAGGCACGCAAAAATACACAACTTCTGGACATGAACACACACACACACAAGCACATATGCAAATACACACTGACAAATGCACGCTAAAATACAGCCTCGAAACAGGCCAATACCCACATTAAACACAGCGAATCTACACACACACAAGTACACACACACCACTGGCAACAACAACAAGATAAAGCCAGTTAATGGAAAGCTAATTATTTGTGCAGTAGCAGTCTGGTGCCCTGCCATTCCAACCTAAGGCGTTCTTTGTCCAACAAGCCATGTCGTGATTTATTAGCAAAAAACTTACCAGGCTGCTGCCAACCATGTGATTATGTCTGAACATTGGTGCTATCGCACTGCAACACTGAAGGAGTTTGAACAATGAAAAACAAAATGTGTATTTACCCACGCTGCACACAGGCATCTGAATTACAATATTATTATTATATGAGGTGTGATGGCCCATCTGATTTGCAGACACCACGGGCTGCAGGAATATCTGTTAGTCCTAACACTGATGGAGTCATTAGCCCAAGGCTGTGTGGGTTTAACCAAACCTAAAAACATTTAACTCAACGTGATGCAGAGAGGCAGTGTGAGTGTGACCATATAACTTTGGCATCTGACACCTTGATCTGTCCACGTTGATCTTTTTCCAATCGTGACTACTGGTCAGTGACTTTTGACCCTTTTTCACCTGATGTCATACACCGCAACACCCCTTCTCCACGAGTTAACTGTCTTTGCATGTCCCAACAGAGATCTTGAGGTGTTGAATGGTTTGTAGTCCTAACTAAAAGACTTGTGCTTCTGGTGGTCCCTGTTGATTTAGCTGTTTATTTTGAGTCTGTCCTCATCTTTAGTTTGGTGCAGAGTGCCATCTGCTATGCACCTGGACTCAAGAGATCAGGAAATCAAGCAGGAATCCTGACCAATTAGAGTCCTGTGAGAAACTACTGGCAGCTACAACATGATCTACAGTCGTGGTTGACTAGGTGTGTGGGAAGACGCGTGAGAGAAGTGACTGTTTGCTCGAAAAACAATGATGGCAGCTGCTAAAAAGGTTAGTGTAGATAATGCTAGCATCAGTTATCAGTTACTTTTGATTGGGGTCATTACTCTAGTAAGAAATGTGGGTAATTCTAATTTAAGGTGATTAACATTATCAGGATTTTTCTTCCTTTTTTTTTTTACTTAATTTTATATTTCAGTTTGAGCAACAAACATATACATGCACATTCACATTTAGTCTGCTGTTTCCCATTTATGATCTGCTTAATACAGCATAAGAGTACATGCTTCAGGTTAAACATATGTGCAAATGACATGGATAAATAAGAGTAACACACAGATATAAAAAGTAGGTCATTAAATAATAAGTGGAATAAATGGAAACAAATGAATGGATTAAAGTAAAATAAAATAAATGACTTTTACTGCATTAGTATGGTCATGGCATGTATTAAAGGTAGTTACTGCTTCTGTACATATTTCCTCCCACCCATCTTGCTGTATATCTGTGCTCATTTCATTTTCCCATTTTTGTTTTATCTAAAGAGTTTCATTAGGATACATATCTAAAAATATTTTGTGAAAATGTTCTAGTTTATCAAATGTAGACTTAGGAAGCATCTGGAATGGATAGATTAGTTTAGGTAGGACATTCATTCGTATGCTCTTGATGTGGCCTGACATAAATAAAGGAAGCATTAACCATCTGTCGAACTCCTTACTAATAAGTGACATGAGCACTTTGTGCCCAAAGAGCAAAACCGTATCAATGAGATGGGGCAGAAAATAGTATTTTGATAATAATACCCCACCCAGTGCATCATCAGAACCCCTATAATGATAACTCATATAGACTTTTTGTCATTCACCTTAAATTAGTTGTGATGACTCATTTGAACAGCAGTAAAAATAACAAACCATCAGAACATATGAAGCACAGTTCTGAAGATCGTGTGACCTCAGGATGAGTAAGCTGAAGCAATTAGTGTGCTTTGATAAAAATGTAATTCAATGAAAAACTGGAATGATGGTGATGATTTCTGTAAAGACAAAGTGAAGAATCACGGCCTAGACATCATGGAGTGTTACCTACATTCCAAATATATAATAGCAGCACCATAACCTGACACTTCAAGTTTTATTAATATTATTCTTTATTCCAATTTCAGCCATGCAAGAGATGTTAATGTCAGTGAGGTGGTTGAAAAACATAGTTCTGAATATTATATTCCCTTTCTGCTGTTTTCTGTAAATAAAGCCCCCTACATCTGACACACTGGACCACCACTAGTCCAACACACATCAGCTGTTGTGACCAGTTATTTCATAGTTCCTTAAAACACCTTTACAGGGTTCTGCTTCTTGACTCAAGTGAAACAGTCCAGGTCATAACACCACAGTCACAGCTGGTGTCATTCTGATTTATTTTCACTTCAAACCAACAAAAGAAGAAACACATTTCTCAGTTTGTGAGGTCAAAGAGTGTACTGATGCTCCATTCTACACACACACACACACATTTCCTGCAAGGAAACTTCCCCTCTGTCTACCACAGGTGGTCATCGTTATCCAATCAACAGTAATAGATCCAAAGATAATTACCTATTAATTAATTAGCCAAGAAAAATTTAATATTTGCAACAATTCAGCAAATTAGAAAAGCTTACTTTGCCGCTAACACGAGAGCAGAGCTCTGACAGCCCGGTTACATCCTCCACACAGAAGAGACAGCATATGGTACTGTATTTCATGTTAGATGATCTCGCTCAAGGTGGAATTATTGAGTCTCTGTAGATATTTTAAAGTACAGTCCAAATCTATATGGAAAGGTGCTATATAAATCAAATTTTATTTATTGGTACAGAATTGTCACTTTGTCCTGAGAGTGGTGTGGGGAAGGAAAGAAAAGGGTCATGAAACATGATGATGATGATGATGATGATGATGATGATGATGATAGGGGCTTTATTTTGTCATTGTAGCAGTACAAGTACAGTACAACGAAATTGCAAACCAGTCTGTCCATACAAATAATACATGTAATATGACAAGTGGGGGAGGACAGGACAGTGTATGGTAGCCAAAGGAAAGAAGAAAAAGGGATACAACATGGGGAGAGGGGAGGAGAAAAAAAGAACAACCCCCAGTCTGTGCTCCTGTCAGGAGTATATTCTGGGAGCAGGACAAAAACACCTCAGCAGTTATAGCACATATACAGTATACTCTACAACATGAGACACATCACCAGCAACCAGGGGATACGGGATGGGGGGATTGAGTAATCCCAGCACAGACACGCAGCCATCCGGTCCTGCAGCCGGAAGGCGCTGGTCACAGACCCGCCTTGTCAGGCTGGGGGGAACAAGCAGTGAAGGCGGGTGGATGGGGGTAGGGCAGTGAAAGCATATCTGTAAGTCTGTGCATGTGTGCGTAGGCCTGGAGACGTTCCCCGCCCTGCCCGTAATCATGGAGTCTCAGTCCGCAGATGTTGTGGCGATGGCATGGCAGTTGCTGTGGAGACAGCCTTGATCGGGTCATGGCAGAACAGTCAACAAGTGTCAGTGGGAGATGGGGGAGTAGGGCAAAGAGCGTCTCGCTGTAGTGATCATCCGGGGAAGTTGTTATTCCAGCAGAAGCCTTGGCCAAGGCTCTGCAGGTGTGGGGAGGTCAAGATAAGATTGGAAGTAGTTTGGTCTTGGGGGCACATAGCTGCATTCTTATCGGCTACAGGCTCTCTCAGCCAGCTTGGTCTCCAAAACGATCCATTTGCCTTTGCAAAACTGTCAGCTTCTCCATGATGTAGCCCATTTTCTGCATGCCTCGATGAATCAGTGCCATGCCCGCTCCAATCAGCAAAACACTTGTCATCAACAATCCGAATAGATAGATGTCTTCAGCGTCCTCCACAGAAAGAGCCGCCAGACACACGACCCGCCACTTCTCCCAGGCGTCCATCGAGTAACCAGCTGCAAACGTTCCGGCAGGACATACAGGTTCCCCCGAACCCGGGCTTCTCGTTGAGAAGATGGTGTCAATTGTGCTAAGAGACCAGTTGATCAAATCCATGATGTTTGATAGATTGGAGAGCATTACAAGGAGAGTCTCTTCAATAGTAGACAAAATACTAGACACAGACAAGAGAGCAGAGCAGGCAAGGCCAAGGGGAGGAGAGGAGAGGAGGAGAAGATGCGACCGCCTTCGTTGAGAGCCAAACTAGAAAATTTCTAAAGAAATTTTGAGTGTGCCTGACTCTGGCCCTGTCACCCCCATACATCATTACTGACACTGCTCAGTAAATTCAGTATAAATACAACAAGCTGTGTCATCATTGCCTTTTTAATGGGCTTATTTTGAAGGGACTCTTATTTTGAAAGACTTGTCCTGTGTGTGTGTGTGTGTGTGTGTGTGTGTGTGTGTGTGTGTGTGTGTGTGTGTGTGAGTGTAACGGTAAATGGTAAAAGGACTGTACTTATAAAGCGCCTTTCTAGTCTTCCGACCACTCAAAGTACTTTTACATTACATATCTCATTCACCCCATTCACACACATTCATACACTGATGGCATTGGCTACCATGCAAGGTGCCAACTGCTCATCAGTTTGAGGATCTAACCATTCATACACATTCACACACCAATGGCACAGCCTTCGGGAGCAATTTGGGGTTCAGTGTCTTGCCCAAGGACACTTCGACATGCAGACTGTGTCTGTCCTAGATAAAACAAACAGAAGAGGAGTTCATCATAAAAACTTAATAAAAATTAAATCAACACCCCCCACAGTCCTTTAAAAGAGAATTAAATGTGGACTCCTTAATATCAGGTCTTAGTCAATGAATTAATATCTGATTATGATATTGATTTGTTTTGCCTCACTGAAACCTGGCTGCAGGAGGATGAATATGTTAGCTTAAATGAATCCACTCCTCCGAGTCATTATAATACTCATATTCCTCGAAGTACTGGTCGAGGTGGTGGAGTTGGAGCCATATTTGACTCAAGTCTATTAATAAATCCTAAACCTAAACTAAATTATAATTCATTTGAAAGTCTTGTTCTTAGCCTCACTCACGCAACCTGGAAAACTTCGTGGCCAATTTTATTTGTTACAGTATATCGAGCTCCTGGTCCTTATTCTGAATTTTTATCTGAATTTGCAGAATGTTCATTAGGCTTGATCCTTAAAACAGATAAAGTAATTATTGTAGGTGATTTTAACATTCATGTGGACAACCACAATGAAAGTCTTAGTACTGAGTTTATCTCTCTATTAGACTCAATTGGCTTTTGCCAAAGTGTAAATAAACCGACTCATTGTCTGAACCACACTCTTGATCTTGTTCTCTCATATGACATTGAAATTGATAATATAATAATCTTTCCACAGAATCCTCCATATTACTGGACTATAAGCCTTTGTCCAGAAACTCCTACAACAGATGTTTATCTGATAGTGCGGTAGCCAAATTTAAGGAAGTGATTCCTTCAGCATTGAATTCAATGCCATGTCTAACTGTAACAGAGGACTTGTCTGCTTCCTTTAGCCCCTCACAAATAGATCATCTTGTTGATAGTACTACAGGCTCATTACGGACAACTCTAGACTCTATTGCACCTCTGAAAAAGAAGACAATTAAATAAAGAAGGCTAGCACCATAGTATAGCCAGCAGACTCGTAAATTAAAGCAAGAGATTAAATCTGAACGCAAATGGCGTGCCACTAAACTGGAAGAATCTCGTCTAGTCTGGCAAGATAATCTCAAAACATACAGGAAGGCTCTCCGTAATGCCAGAGCAGCCTACTACTCTTCATTAATAGAGGAGAATAAGAACAACCCCAGGTTTCTCTTCAGCACTGTAGCCAGGCTAACAGAGAATCACAGCTCTACTGAACCATCTATTCCCTTAGGTCTAAGTAGCAATGACTTCATGAGCTTCTTTAATGATAAAATTATAACTATTAGAGACACAATCCATCACCTCTTGCCCTCAACAGGCATTGATCTGCATTGTGATACAGCAAGTTTGGAAACAGCTGTAAAACCTGATATGTATTTAGACTCTTTTACTCCCATCGACCTTCATCAAATAACTTCAACCATTTCTGCAGCTAAGCCGTCAACGTGTCTCTTAGACCCCATCCCAACCAGGCTGCTCAAGGATGTTTTACCTCTAGTTAGTCATTCTTTATTGGATACGATTAATCTGTCTTTATTATCAGGATATGTTCCACAGTCCTTTAAGGTAGCTGTCACGGTCCAGGCTGCCATGGCTTCATTCTCCTCTGCCTCCTCCCTCCCTCTGTGTCTTGTCTTTTGTTTTCTCCCTGTCTGTCAGGTGGGTGTGGCTCGAAGGTGTGGTCTTCTGCTCCCAGGACTCTGCTCAGCTGCAAACCATCATGTCATCACCAACTACTCAAGAACTCCCAGTTCCTTTGTTCTGTGCAAGATTATACCGTTCCTTGCTAGTATGTGGTATACTTCAGGCCCAAACTAGTTCATGGTTGCCTTCAGTGCGTAGCATTCTGCCAGTACCGGTACTGACCGTATTTTGTCTGCTTTTCCTCCAGGAACTCTGCCAGGCCTGCCACTTCAGCCACACACCACCTGCAGCTTTCCACCGCCTTCCGACCAGCCAGCCCAGCCTTTTTGCCATTTATCTGCTGCACAATAAATACCCACCACCACCCTCATTCAGCCTCTGAATCCATACTTGGTCCACAGTACCCACACCAGACCACGCAACAGAATAATTTGGCCAGCATGGACCAATTGGATTCGGATACTATCAAGCAAGCTCTGACTTCTCAAGCACAACAAATTGGACGTCATGAACAAACCCTGCAGGAGATTATGGACACCCTACATGGACTCACAACCCATGTCACCCAGCTCGGAACAAACTTGTCCCAGGTATCCTCTCTGTTTACTTCCGCTGCTGCCTCCCCTTCGCCTGCTACTCCACCTTCCCCTCACACGCAGACTCTTGCTGAAGCTCCACATGCTTCCAGTGGTACTTCCCGAGAGCCCTTCATCCCCATACTCCAATCCTACTCGGGAGATCTAGGAGTTTGTGGGGCATTTCTGTTAAAATGTGCTTTAGTTTTTGAGCAACAGCCCTCAACTTATGGTTCTGATAGGTCACGCATTTCTTTTATTATGGGGTTGTTGACGGGTAAAGCTTCCGAGTGGGCAACAGCAGTATGGAACAGCAACTCACCCATCTGTAACTCATACTCACAGTTTGTCCTAGAAATGAAGCGAATTTTTGATCACCCCATTCAGGGAAAGGAAGCAGGACAGCGCCTATTTTCCTTGAGACAGGGCTCTTTATCAGTTGCTCAGTACGCACTGGATTTTCGCATTTTGGCTGCTGAGAGTGGGTGGGATCAAACCTCTTTGCAGGGGGCCTTTTTCCATGGGTTGAGTGATTATGTGAAGGATGAATTAGCTGCTAGGGATGAGACAGAAGATTTAGAATCACTTATCTCCCTTGCCATTCGCTTAGATAACCGCCTTAGAGAGCGGCGCAGGGAGAGAACATCTCGTCAGTCCCCTTTCAGGACACCGCACTCCCCAGTAACTCCCAGCCCTGAAAGAAGCCAGGCCAAGCTAGTGTCACCACCCCCTGGAGATGAGCCAATGCAACTTGGACGTCTTTACCATGACCCTGTGGAGAGGCAGCGCTGCCGAGCCTCCAAGCTTTGTTTTTATTGTGGAGCTGCTGATCACTTCCTAGCCCACTGCACTGTACGGCCAAAATTAGTTACGGCACGTTGCTAGGGCAGGTTGCCTGTTTCATGACAGACGCAGTGGGCGTAAACGAAAGTACAATTATCATACATGTTTTAAGGTCGTAAAACCCCTAACCACACACTTTTATACACCTTATTACACGCATTTTGTACAGTACTCCCTTAATTAATCAGGACGCAGAACACACGTGCGGTTCTCACTCAGCCAATCAGGACGCAGAACCCCCCCCCCCCCCCCCCCCCCCGCGCATGGTCATGGCCCGCGATGGAATTGTCGGAAAAAAAATTGGCCCGCGTCCAAACTTATTTGCCGACCCCTGCCGTAGATGGTAGTCTACTTGCTCACGTCACTCACTGCACAGTCCCAGTAAGATTAATCTTGTCGGGTAACCACAGAGAAACCATAAAATTATTTATCTTGCCTTCATCCAATGCTCCTATAGTTCTTGGCCTCCCCTGGTTGAAACTGCACAACCCTCACTTTGATTGGTCACGTAATGAAATAGTAAACTGGAGCATCTTTTGTCACTCTAACTGTCTTCGTTCAGCCCTGCCTCCTTGTTCTGCTCCCCCTCCTCCCCTTACAGAACCTCCAGATTTATCCCTGGTGCCCATTGATTATCATGACTTGGGTGAGGTTTTCAGTAAAGACAGGGCCCACTCTCTCCCACCTCATAGACCATATGACTGTGCAATAAATCTGCTCCCGGGGCCCCCAGGGGCTACCCTCTAGCCGTCTTTACAACTTGTCATGTCCGGAAAGAGAGGCAATGAAGAGGTACATCCATGACTCACTTGCCTCGGGCCTCATTCGCCCATCTTCTTCACCCGTCAGGGCTTGGTTTTTCTTTGTGGGGACTGTCACTGCGTCCCTGCATTGATTTTCGTGACCTCAACGACATCAATCAAGAATAAATATCCCTTACCCCTCATTGGCCTTTGAACCATTACACCAAGCCACTATCTTCACCAAGCTGGACCTCCGTAATGCATACCACCTGATCAGGATAAAGGAAGGAGATGAGTGGAAAACAGCCCTTCAATACCCCCCTCGGCCATTTTCAGTACCTGGTCATGCCTTTTGGGCTAACTAATGCCCCAGCAGTATTTCAAGCCCTCGTCAATGATGTTCTGAGAGACATGCTCAATAAGTTCATTTTTGTTTACTTGGATGACATCTTGATCTTCTCCCGCAACCTCAAGGAACACACCCAGCATGTCCGCCTGGTCCTCAAGAGACTGTTGGAGAACAAACTTTTTGTCAAGGCAGAGAAGTGTGAATTTCATGTTGCCTCAGTCAGTTTCCTAGGCTTCATCATTAAACAGGGGCAAATGAAGGCCGATCCAGCCAAGATCCAAGCTGTAACTGACTGGCCAACCCCCACAACCCGAAAGCAGCTGCAGCGCTTCCTCGGCTTTGCCAACTTTTACAGACGCTTCATACTAAACTACAGCAGAGTGGCAGCACCTCTCACCCAACTCACATCAACCTCCTCCTCCTTCTCCTGGACTCCTGAGGCAGAAACTGCATTCACTCGACTGAAACATGTGTTCACCACTGCCCCTGTTCTCATGCACCCAGACCCTCAGCTCCAATTTATAGTGGAGGTGGACGCCTCTGATGTTGGAGTTGGGGCTGTTCGCCTTTCCCCAGCAGAGAGAAACTATGATGTAGGCAATCGAGAGCTGCTAGCGGTAGTGCTAGCTCTTCAGGAGTGGAGGCACTGGCTAGAGGAAGCCCAACACCCATTCATAGTGTGGACAGATCACAAAAATCTTTCCTACCTTCATTCTGCCAGGAGACTGAACTCACGTCAAGCCTGTTGGGCTTTGTTCCTAGGAAGGTTTAAGTTCACTCTTACATACCGGCCTGGTTCCAGAAATGTTAAACCTGATGCCCTATCACGAATTTTTGCCTCAGATACAACCACGATGAACCCAGATATGATCCTCTCTCCTAACTGTGTGATTGCTGCTGCTCATTGTGACATTAAGAGGGTGGTCCAAGAAGCTCAGTGCACAGAACCAGATCCAGGTAACGGCCCACCTAACCGCCTTTTTGTCCCCAATTCAGCACGCTCTCAGGTCCTTCAGTGGGGGCATTCGACCAAGTTGTCCTGCCATCCAGGCATTCATCGCACTCTTGCATTCATTAAGCAAAGAATCTGGTGGCCCACCATCAGTCAAGATACCAGGACTTTTGTGTCTGCATGCAACGTGTGTGCCCGCAGCAAGCCGTCTCACCAACCACCCGCTGGCCTCCTACGCCCGCTTCCGATCCCGTCTTGTCCCTGGTCCCATATAGCAGTGGATTTTGTCACTGGTCTGCCACTGTCTGAAGGTAACACCACCATACTCACCATCGTTGACCGCTTTTCCAAAGCAGTTCACTTCATCCCGTTACCTAAACTGCCCTCTGCTGTAGAAACTGCCAATCTTCTTGTACTGCATGTGTTTCGTCTCCATGGCATTCCCAAAGACATAGTTTCTGACAGAGGGCCTCAGTTTGCTTCGCAGGTGTGGGCGGCTTTCTGTCATGCTCTGGGCGCTTCTGCCAGCTTGTCTTCCGGCTACCATCCGCAAACTAATGGCCAAACAGAGCGGGCCAATCAGGACCTGGAATCAGCTCTACGTTGCGTCACTGCACATCACCCTGGCACATGGAGTACTCACCATCCATGGATAGAATACGCCCATAACTCTTTGATCAGTTCAGCGACAGGCATGTCTCCGTTCATGGCTTCACTTGGTTTTCAACCTCCCCTTTTTCCAGTCCAGGAGGATGATGTGGCAGTACCCTCAGTCCAAGCCCATCTGCAGCGATGTCGCCGCATATGGAAGGCTGTCCACACCGCTCTCCTCCGCTCTGCTGCCCGGAATCAACAGCTGGCCAATCGTCGCCGTGTTCCAGCCCCTGTCTATCAGCCTGGTCAGAAGGTTTGGCTCTCCTCACGTGACCTCCCCCTCCAGGTTGATTCACGTAAGTTGGCTCCCAGGTACATAGGACCATACAAGATTGAGAGAGTCATTAACCCTTCTGTTGTCCGGCTCAAGCTCCCCTCGGCTTTGAATGTCCATCCTACTTTCCACGTATCTCTGCTCAAGCCCGTTTCCACCAGCCTTTTTGCCATTTATCTGCTGCACAATAAATACCCACCTTCAGCCTCTGAATCCATACTTGGTCCACAGTACCCACACCAGACCACGCAACAGTAGCTGTAATTAAACCTCTTCTTAAAAAGCCCACTCTAGACCCAGAGGTCTTAGCCAACTACAGACCGATTTTAAACCTTCCCTTTCTGTCTAAGATACTTGAGAAAGCTGTAGCCAATCAGCTGTGTGACTTTCTCTATAACAATAGTCTATTTGAGGATTTAGAGTGCATAACACAGAGACCGCATTAGTCAAAGTTACAAATTACCTCCTAATGGCATTAGACAAAGGACTCATCTCTGCACTTGTCCTGTTAGATCTTAGTGCCGCATTTGACACCATTGACCATCAAATTCTTTTACAGAGACTGAAACATCAAACTGGCATCAAAGGAACCGCCCTAAGATGGTTTAAGTCGTATCTCTTAGATCGATCTCAGTTTGTTTACGTCAATGATGAATCCTCCATGCATACCAAAGTTTGTCATGGAGTCCCACAGGGTTCTGTACTTGGATCACTTCTATTTAGTTTTTATATGCTTTCTTTAGGGAACATTATTAGGAATCATTCTATCAATTTTCATTGTTATGCTGACAACACCCAATTATATTTATCGATCAAGCCTGATGAAACCAATCAGTTAACTAAACTCCAAGCATGCCTTAAGGATATAAAAAGTTGGATGACCTACAATTTTGTAGGTCTGTTAAATTCAGACAAAACTGAAGTTCTTGTAATTAGACCCAAACACCTCAAACTCTCTTTCTAGAGACTTAGTTACTTTAGATGGGATCACCCTGGCCTCCAGCTCCACTGTAAAGAATCTTGGAGTTGTTTTTGATCAGGATTTGTCCTTTAATGTCCACATGAAACAAATTTCGAGGAATGCATTCTTCCACTTATGTAACATAGCTAAAATCAGATGCATTGTCTCTCAATCGGATGCAGAAAAACTAGTCAAATCAAATCAAATCAAAATCAATTTTATTTGTATAGCCCAAAGTCACAAAGTACATTTGCCTCAGAGGGCTTTACAATCTGTACAGGGAGTGACACCCTCTGTCCTTAGACCCTCGGTTCGAGTGAGGAAAAACTTGCCCACAAAAACCCATTTAACAGGGAAAAAATGTGGAAGAAACCTCAGGAAGAGCCACAGAGGAGGGATCCCTCTCCCAGGACGGACAGACGTGCAATGGATGTCACGTGTACAGGAAAAATCAACTCAAACAAATTGTACAATGACTGATAAAATGACAATGAATTACAATGAATGATAAAAATGATTACAGTAACAGATATGGTAGTAATAATGACAGTAATAATATATGTAGTGGGCGTCGTGCAGGATCACAGCAGCAGCCACGATCCACGAGAACCTGCTGGACGACAGAGCACAGAAACTCCGGGGAAGTTTGGTTAGTAACATGCATTAATGAGACATGTCGAGAGAGAGAGAGAGAGAGAGAGAGAGAGAGAGAGAGCATTTGTTACTTCTAGGCTGGACTATTGTAACTCTTTGTTATCAGGCTGCTCCAATAAGTCTCTTAGGACTCTGCAGTTAATTCAGAATGCTGCTGCACGTGTTCTGACAGGAACCAAGATCAGAGATCACATCTCTCCCATTTTGGCTTCCTTGCATTGGCTACCTATTAAACCTAGAATAGAACTTAGGGTTCGGGAGGCAGACACGGTCATCACTTTTAAGAGTAGACTTAAGACTTTCCTCTTTAAAAAAGCCTATAGTTAGGACTGGCTCAGGTCATCCCTTAGTTATGCTGCCATAGGATTAGACTGCCAGGGGACTCCCCCTCCCCCCAGGGTTATGCCTAGTCAGGCACGGTATTGGTTGTAGATGCAGCCACATCTCCCTTACCGAAAACCCCCTCTCTCTCTCTCCTCCCTCTTACCATCTGTGGACATACATGTCTCGTTAATGCATGTTACTAACCAAACTTCCCCGGAGTTTCTGTGCTCTGTCGTCCAGCAGGTTCTTGTGGATCGTGGCTGCTGCTGTGATCCTGCATGAGGTCCACTACACATTTATTCATTATTGCTACCATATCTGCTACTGTGGTCATTTTATCATTCATTGTCATTTTGTCAGTCATTGTAATTGTACAATATGTTTGTGTTGATCTGTCCTGTACACGTGGCATCCATTGCACGTCTGTCCGTCCTGGGAGAGAGATCCCTCCTCTGTGGCTCTTCCTGAGGTTTCTTCCACCTTTTTTCCCTGTTAAAGGTTTTTTGTGGGCAAGTTTTTCCTCACTCGAACCGAGGGTCTAAGGATAGAGGGTGTCACTCCCTGTACAGATTGTAAAGCCTCGGAGGCAAATGTACTTTGTGACTTTGGGCTATACAAATAAAATTGATTTTGATTTGATTTGATTCAAAAAGCACACCTCAAATAGTCATTTTTAACGTGTTTATTTAGACACAGGAGCAGCTAGCACTTACCCTCTAGCAATTAATATTAGCATGTTTCCAATAGCATGTTAGCATTGATGCGCTAATTAACATTAGCATTAGCATGTTAACATTGCTAATGCTAATTAACATTAGCATGTTAACATTAGCATGTTAACATTAGCATTTATTTAATTCTCAGTGGCTAATGCGCTGACACACTAGCAAATAACATTAGCATGTTAGCAATAGCATGTTAGCAATAGCATGTATTTAATTCTTAGTGGCTAATGCGCTGACGCGCTAGCAATTACAATTAACATGTTAACATTAGCATATATTTAATTCTTAGTGGCTAATGCGCTGACACACTAGCAATTTACATTAGCATGTTAACATTAGCATTTTAACATTAGCATATTACCATTAGCATTTTAACATTAGCATGTTAACATTAGCATTTTAACATTAGCATGTTAGCAATTTACATGTTAACATTAGCATTTATTTCATTCTTAGTGGCTAATGCTAATTGATAGCATTGACGCACTAGCAAATAACATTAGCATGTTACCATAAGCATGTTAGCATTAGTATGTATAGCAATAGCATGTATTTAATTCTTAGTGGCTAATGCGCTGACACACTAGCAATTAACATTACATGTTAGCATTATCATATTAACATTAGCATATTAACATTAGAATGTTAACATTAGAATGTTAACATTAGAATGTTAACATTAGCATTTATATTTAATTCTTGGTGGCTAATGCGCTGACGCACTAGCAATTAACATTAGCATGTTACCATTAGTATGTTAGCAATAGCATGTGTTTAATTCTTAGTGGCTAAAGCGCTGACGCACTAGCAATTAACATTAGCATGTTACCATTAGCATTTTAACATTTGCATGTTAGCAATTTACATGTTAACATTAGCATTTATTTCATTCTTAGTGGCTAATGCTAATTGATAGCATTGACGCACTAGCAAATAACATTAGCATGTTACCATAAGCATGTTAGCATTAGTATGTATAGCAATAGCATGTATTTAATTCTTAGTGGCTAATGCGCTGACACACTAGCAATTAACATTACATGTTTGCATTATCATATTAACATTAGCATATTAACATTAGAATGTTAACATTAGAATGTTAACATTAGAATGTTAACATTAGCATTTATATTTAATTCTTGGTGGCTAATGCGCTGACGCATTATCAATTAACATTAGCATGTTACCATTAGCATGTTAGCAATAGCATGTATTTAATTCTTAGTGGCTAATGCGCTGACACACTAGCAATTAACATTACATGTTAGCATTATCATATTAACATTAGCATATTAACATTAGAATGTTAACATTAGAATGTTAACATTAGAATGTTAACATTAGAATGTTAACATTAGCATATATTTAATTCTTGGTGGCTAATGCGCTGACGCATTATCAATTAACATTAGCATGTTACCATTAGCATGTTAGCAATAGCATGTATTTAATTCCTAGTGGCTAATACGCACTAGCAATTAACACTAACCCTAATTGCTTTCTCTCTGCACTGTGTCTCCCCAAAACGTTCTTTTACATCACCCATACCCACACCACTGTGTGTTTTATTACATGTCTACTTATTAATCTTGTTGATACTTGATTGCTTGGATGCACACATATATGGTTTTAAATGAGCCTAACTGGCATCCTTTTACTCCCATGCCTTCTTATTCTATTTTTATCTCAATTTTATTTCCCTTTATTATGGTCTAGCCCCGAACTTCTATAACAGGGCTTTTTAACATGACACTTTATTTAATTATTTTTAGACGTAGTTATTTATTTATTCTTCATGCAGTTCGCACTTTAACGCTGTTTTTGGTCTTGGTCCTCCCGTACATTATCCCTGTGGATGAGGTTTTGGTTGCCTACAGTATATTGCATGTCTCCCTCTCCACATTGTATCATTGTAAAACTAATTTTCATATTGTTCTCCCCCTCTGACCAAGTCCATCCAGCATCTACTTACTCTGAACCTCTTTTAGTTGTACGTCTCTGCTTATGTATAAAAAATGCCCATCCCTTGCCTTATTCTTATAATATCCCACTGTATCTAAAGTATTTTATACCATTGTCCCAAGCAATGAAGTATCGATTAATTGAGAGTCTTGTGTTCCTTCCAGTGTGGAGGTGGGCCTGTGTGTGGGATTCGAACCCGGTCCTCCCATGGCCCAGACCCCTGGGCCATCAGTGTCCCTTACTCAAGCCTTTAACTCTTACCTATCCTTGCACTCTCCCCCGGGGAGCGGCCCGGTGCTGGGATCCGTACCTGGGTCCCCCATGGATGAGCCCAGTGGCTGAACCATTGAGCTACCAAGTCTTAGGTCAACTGTCCCCATCTACACCCACACAAATATATAAGGGCAGGCATTTAGCTCTCCCACAGACAAGACCTTGGCCTAGACCACTACACTGTCAGCTCAGATACAACTACTTCACTCTCGACTCTCCCAAAGGATACCATAGCACTGCAGATAGCAACTGGCTGGGCAACCAAACGCTACGGCAACAGACTTTCCCCACAAACCATTCACACAGTTAAACATCTATTGGACCTACAGGATGACCACAACCCACCAGCTACGACTTCCCCCACTCCTCCTACATGTAGGAGGAGTGGTTTATAGGCAGTTCCTCCAAACCAACATTTATCCCCCATAGCAGAAGAACAGGATTTTGGACTTAGGTCCACGCAACTCTTTGGTCGAGGAAATAAATGCTAACAGTCAATAGACAGACAGATTCAGAACCAACCAATGCACAAACACACACCCATCAACAGGGCAGTCATTTCACATAGCTTCTGGGGCCACGCCCTCTCTGTTATGGAATTTTCTATCCTTAGGTTACACATGGTCATGTGTGGGCCTTGTGGTCCTCGGCAGTATTAATTGTTTGTCTTTGACTAGGTGCCACCATATCTCAACACTGTGGTGGCCAGGGTCAAAGAGGCCTGTTGCTGCCTTCCTAGTCATAATAGATAGATGTCTGTTTACGCAGATTGGAACGGCAACAACAAGCTGTGTCCCCAGACTAGAATGTGTTGACAATAACACCTCCAAGAGTAAAGACATTCTCTTTGACTAATTCTGGGGCGTATAGTATTTGGGGTGTGATCTTTGTGGTGAATGGGTGTTTGTATCGTCTGTAAACATTGTATATCTCTGTTGGCAACAAGGACCCCCTCGAAAATGAGATGATACATCTCAAGGGGTTATCCTTTGATAAATAAAGAATAAATAAATAATAAAGAATCTTTGGGTTTAAAGTATATGCACCATCACGAGTTCGTCAGAATGCGAGACCGACTCAAGCACTTCAGATGTACTTTGAGAGTGTCTCTAGTTCTCCTTGATCAAGTGTCAATAAATAATACAGCATAAGACATCAGAGGCTCCTGAACACTTTCTTCCCTCCTGACCTCACCACTGACCTTTGACTTCAGCAATTTCTCCACAACACTCTTGGAGTGCAGCACCACAAACAGGGGGAACAGGGGCAGAGACCATGGCCGCCCATGCACAGGCCCAGAGCTTCAAGAAACTGATGCGGCTAAAGCAGCCATACTCCTACTCTGTGTATGCGTGGGCTACCCATGCGGTCTCGCGCCCAGTCCCCGGACGGGCGCCTGTGTAGGACACACCCGTCTATGGTCCCAAGCTGGACAAAACCATCCCTGCAAGAGCCATTCAGCAGGTGCTAACATTTAAAAAAGGCCCCGCCACTACCACAACCCGCTCATCTACAGCAATAACAGGACACCCCAATCATCCTGCTCCTCTCCTCCATTTGATGCCTCTACTCCTCTGCCCCAACGTACCATCAAACATGCCAGGACCACCCCGATCCGCAAGGAACAGGACAAGGGTAACGCAGCACTCATGAACCACCAACTCTCCCTAGTCTTACCTCTGACCCCCCAAAACAAAATGATCAACGACACTACACCACGTTCCGTCTCCCCACAGATATTTCCTCAAGACTAGCCTCCCTCCTTCCAACCCAAAGACAACAACCTGTTGACTACAGTCGGTTCGTGATTGGTTGAGGCCCAAGTTCACGTACCACCCCAGGTACAAACCCACAACATCCACACTCACCCTGAATTGGAAACAGTCTCACTTAGCATCTCTTGCAATAAATCTAACGTTTCAGTCATTACACACGATACAATTTCACCTTCTGTTTGCCCCTCCCCTGCAGGTGGCACAGGTGACCGGGTCGACGCGGGGAGACCGCAGTCCTCCCTCCAACATGCTCTACCAAAAAAAAAAACCTAAGAGTGAGGATAACAACATGATGAGGGGGACTCAAAATGCCGATATGGCAGACACCAGAACCCCATCTGAATCCTCAACTCACAAGGGTTGTGGAGGGGGACTGCCACTCCAGCTCGACCCGGTCAACGATACATCTACTTCATTAGTCCTGGACATAACTCCCTGTACAGATCCCCCTCATGAGGGGCGATGATTCCCCCATTTACCCCTTAACCTAACCCTCATCAGGAGCAATGATTAGCTTATTTACCCGTTAACCTAACCCAAACTCTAACCCTAACCCTACCCTTACCCTAACCCTAGCCACTAACCCTAACCCTATCATGAGGGGCTATGATTCCCCCATTTACCCCTTAACCTAACCCTCATCAGGAGCAATAATTTGCTTATTTACCCGTTAACCTAACCCAAACTCTAACCCTAACCCTACCCTAACCCTAAACCTAGCCCCTAACCCTATCATGAAGGGCGATGATTCCCCCATTTACCCCTTAACCTAACCCATATTAGGAGACGCCGGGGAAAACAACTTCGGCTCATCCGACAGAGCTCGTCGCCGCGATCGCAAAGGTACCACTCCCGTCGCTATGCGACGTTGCAAAAGTGCCCAATTCCCGCCGTAGGCACTTCATGGAATCGCCCCGTTTTCTCCGCCCTCGAACCTCCAGAAATTCTCAAAGTCAGACCTAAAAATCCAGCTCGCCGCACTCTTTTTTTGGACACCAAGCTCGTCCAGATCGGACGACAAAAGTGCAGATGGCATGTTTTCACCAACACCAGGTGGCGCATGGACGCAATAGGCACTTTATGAAAGATTCCACATTTCAGACACTTACCATTCGTTTTCACTCCCATGGCCCTTGAAGGGCCCAGAAGCGTCCGATCCACAAGGGGGTGCTCTCCACCCCCCCCCCCCCCCATTGTCAGCCATGCCCGTTCCAATGACGCCAACCCCCAGCCTCTACGGCATTGAGAAGTTGGACTAATCTCAAAAGGTCTCTGAAAAACATAAAATAAAATTTGGTAGCCACTTCCCACCCGCGTGCTTTCAGTGCCTCTTCGCTCAGCAGGAAGGGATGGTTCAATCGACACCAAAACCGACCTTGTGCAACCTTTCGTTCGGGAAATGTGGTCAAAAGTCCCCATATGTCCACCTATTCCTCCATATAAAATCGGTCTATGTTTCCAACTTCCAAATTCTGCACTTCCAACTTGGAATTGTCCATAATATGGAATGTAGAATTGTCCAGAATCTGGAAGCTGCCCCAAGTCTAACCCCATGGTAAGCGAGAATGTGGAAGGGTTCCAAATTCTGCACTGCCAAGTTGGAACTGTCCACAATATGGAATGTGGAATTGTCCAGAATCTGGAAGCTGCCCCAAGTCTAACCCCATGGTAAGTGAGAATGTGGAAGGCTTCCAAATTCTGCACTTCCAAGTTGGAACTGTCCACAATATGGAATGTGGAATTGTCCAGAATCTGGAAGCTGCCCCAAGTCTAACCCCATGGTAAGCGAGAATGTGGAAGGCTTCCAAATTCTGCACTTCCAAGTTGGAACTGTCCATAATATGAAATGTGGAAGTGTCCAGAATCTGGAAGCTGCCCCAAGTCTAACCACATGGTAAGCGACAATGTGGAAGGCTTCCAAATTCTGCACTTCCATATCAGAACTGTCCACAATATGGAATGTGGAATCGTCCAGAATCTGGAAGTTAAGCCTCCCCACTGGCGAGAATGTGGAAGCTGAACTGTCCATATTGTGGAATCGTCCAGATTATGTAATTGTCCATAATCTGGAAGCTGCCCCAGCTCTAAACCCCAGCCCAGTTTATTGAATAAGTACAATAAAGTCATACAAGTCAAACATCAATTTTATTTTAATTACTTATGAAGACACACATTACAGTACCAGATTGCCCTGAGACTGGGAAAACTGCAGCAGCTGTCTGACTCTGGCTCTGATTCTTTGGATGGTTCAGACACACAATTGCTCATCTTCCATTGGGTAACCGACACAATTGTTGGGCGGCTGGGTTGGAAGTGGAGGAACCCAAGAGGGGGTTGAATCGAGCAGGTCAGTAGGCCTGGGAATGGGTCGGGGGGGCACCAATTGCCCTCGCTTTCTTGGTCTGAGAGGTATGTGCTATTGGTTCCACTGATGTATTGGTCTGTGCACAATGGGCTGGATCGAGAGATATCTATGAACTGTGTATGGAGAAGATAGGTGAATAGCATGAACAGCTGCACCAGACCTAGCGTATAATCAATTTGCCATCTTTGTCTACTCACCTTGAACATGTCACACACAGCTTCCAGGTCCTGCACCGCCTCAAAAAATAATGAAAAAAGTGTGAATATAGAAGCATTCCATGTGCTTCCGAATTCTGATCAGTTGCATTAACATTAGCATGCTAATTAGCATCTTCACTAACATCAGCCAAAATCAAAGCCACATGAATAAATGCACCACATGTTCGGTCACCAAAGGCAGGGTGTAAGTGAGACTGACAGTAACTAACCTGTGCCTTTTGCTGCTCCGCACACAGCACCGGCAATGACTGTGCTTTAGCGCGGCTCATGCTCATGCTGATATTGTTTTCCCCACTTGTTTCCACTACTTCCTGTTGACACAGGAAGTGAAAAAGTTGAACCCTTTTAGATAACAGGTGAGAATGTGGACAATTCCACATTTTCACCTACAAGCAATTCCACATCTTGACTCTTTGGGAGGCTTCCAAATTCTGCACTTCCATATCAGAACTGTCCACAATATGGAATGTGGAATTGTCCAGAATCTGGAAGCTGCCCTAAGTCTAAATACCACCATTAAGCGACAATGTGGAAGGCTTCCAAATTCTGCACTTCCATATCAGAACTGTCCACAATAAGGAATGTGGAATCATCCAGGATATGGAAGTTAAGCCTCCCCACTGGCGAGAATGTGGAAGCTAAACTGTCCATATTGTGGAATTGTTCAGATTATGGAATTGTCCATGATCTGGAAGCTGCCCCAGCTCTAAGCAAGGTTGATTAAATAAGAACAATAAAGTGATACAAGTCAAACATCAATTATTTTTTTAATTACTCATGATGACAGACATTACAGCACCAGATTGCCCTGAGATCGGGAAATTTGAAGCAACACTCTGACTCTGGCTCTGGCTCTGGTTCTTTGGATGGTTCAGACACACAATTGCTCATCTTCCATTGGGGAACCAACAAAATGGTTGGGGAGCTGGGTTGGGGTTGGAGGTAAAGGAAGCCAGGAGGGGGTCGAATCAAACTATGCCTAACTGGTGGCGTGGGAGGTGGGTTGAGGAATCCAGGAGGAGAGCGTGGGACCCCAGAGGTCAGTAGGCATGGGGACGGTGTGGGGGGCCACCACCGATCGCCCTCGCTTTGTTGGTCTGAGAGGTATGTGCTGCTGGTTCCAGAGATGTCTTGGTCTGTGCACGATGGGCTGCTGGTTTTAAAGCTCGCGAGACGTTTGAGTCTGGATGAGCGGCTGTATCGAGAGGTATGTTTGAACTGTGTACAGAGAAGATAGGTGAATGGCATGACAAACCACATCATAAAACTACCATACAACTGATTTGCCAGGCTCATCTGCTTACCATCTTCACGTCACGTCAAAAGCAGACGCACTGCCTAGAAAAACAATGTAACTGGTTAAAACATGGAAGCAAAGCGCATGCTTCCAGATTCTAATCTATTCTACTAGCATTAGCATGACATATGACATAGCCACAGATATTGGGAAAACTCAAAGACATGTGAATAAATTCAACACTTGTTTGGTCATCAGAGGGAAAGGGGCACTTCAGATTGTTGTAGACACCCACCATGACTTACCTGCATTTGTTACTGCTTGGACCGTGCTTGGACGCTGCCAGACTTGCTCTTCCTCACTTGGTTCTGCTATATCCAAAAGGAAGTAGCAGCAACGACTGCTACTTCCTGTTGACACAGGAAGTGAAAAAGTTGACCTTCTCAGGTAACATGTGAGAATGTGGAAGGCTTCCAAATTCTGCCTATGCTTCCAAATCCTGCACTTCCAAATACTGCCTATGCTTCCAACTTCCAAATTCTGCACCTCCAAGTTGGAACTGTCCATAATATGGAATGTGGAATTGTCCAGAATCTGGAAGCTGCCCCAAGTCTAACCACGTTGTTGGCCGTGTTTGGGGGGGACATTGTATGGGGATGAAAAACTGCATCACAGCTTACATATCAGTTAAACATCTTTGCGTACTTACCATCTTGTGTCAAAATCAGCCAGGGGGAGATGTGCCTCCTGGGATACAAAAAGAATGTAAAAGGTGAGAATGTGGAAGCAGACCACATGGTTCCAAAATCCTATTTAATGTGCTAGCATTAGCTCCCTAGTGCCGTTTTTTTTCCGCCGACAAAAAAAAAGATTTTACACAAATAAACATGGCCTGATTTTGGTCCCCCGAGGGATAACCGCCTCTTGAGGTTTTTGGGGTCACCTACACACACTAACCTTCTCTCAAATGTAATTTCAACAGCACCAGCGAAGAGCTGCCGTTTGTGTAGCTGCCGAGTTCGTCTTTACCACTATAATGGCGGACTTCCTGTTGACACAGGAAGTGAACGAGTTGACCTCTGCTAACAAGTAAGAATGTGGAAGATTCCATATTTTCACCTACAAGCGATTCCTCATTTCAACTTAACAGGCAGGAATATGGAAGGCTTCCAAATTCTGCACTTCCAAGTTGGAACTGTCCACAATATGGAATGTGGAATTGTCCAGAATCTGGAAGCTGCCCCAAGTCTAAATACCACCATTAAGCGAGAGTATGGAGGGATTCCAGATTCTGCACTTCCATATCAGAAATGTCCGCAATGTGGAATGTGGAATTGTCCAGAATCCAGAAGCTGCCCTGAATCTAACACTGACGGTAAGTGAGAAGGCGGAAGCCTTCCAAATACTGCTCCTTCCAACCGAAGTCAGAACTGTCCAGAATCTGGAAGCTGCCCCAAGTCTAACACCATGGCTAAGTAAGCGAGAACACTGAAGGAAGAGGGACTACTCACCAAGACTTGGAATCTTGTGCCATTATTTCACTGATCCGCATTGGCCACATGCTCCTTTGTCATGCTTGTCAGCACCACTGACCGGTGGCCACTGATTACACATAGGTAACCCATCAAGTAACCCATGAGAGTAGAGTGTTGGTTCCTTTGGTATCCATCTTTGTGTATGGCATCTAAAAAAGCAAGGCAAGGCAACTTTATTTTGTATAGCCCGTTTTCACAAACAGTTTGTCTCAAGAGCAACAGAGAGATCTCTAACCCAGGACAGACAGGCGTCTTACCCATCAGCATGGGAATCCGTCTCTTGGCGGCATAAAGGAAGCTTAGTTCCTGCTCCGAATCAAGTTGGTTGTCTGTGGAGAAGAGAGATGGAGTGTCAGCCCCCTGCACGAAGGGAATGTGGAATGTTGACACTTGATAAAAGAACTAACTGGTCTTTTGTCTCTTGACCCGCTGTTGCTGGACGACAACATCCCTTCTAATTTCAGCTTGGAGCCTGGTCAGCTCATACAGTACACGGTCAATGTCTTCCACCTTCAGTCTGCTCTCTTTCAAGAAAACTGTTTTGACATGTTTGTAGAGGCTGGTGATATTTAGCGCCATGTTCCGAATTGTGGTTGGCATATATCCCTTGTTCTTCAGGTAATTCGGGTATCTGTGGAAGACAGCGCAAGAGAGGTGCGACCGACAGGCACTTTTATTTGTATAGGCCGTTTTCACAGTTTGTCTCAAAGGGCTTTATACAGCATTATGACATGACAAACAGACACACACTTACTTCCTGAGCTTGTCCACCCGGGCAAGAAATCGCAAGTCGCGCTTTGTGGCGCTTTCAGGCAGGCTACCCACCATGTAATAACAGAACCGGAAGCAATGAGTAGCGACCTGATTTGCATTGTCGATTGCTTTCCGGCCGTTCCGGCCTGACAATTTGAACTCACGCAGGTCACCGATGGCCTTTTCTGTGAGGGATGGTGGGGGGGGCACAGCACAGGAGGGACAAAGAACGTTTTTCCAAATCTTGCACTTCCAATTCTTGTAGTAATAAGTGGGAATGTAGCAGGCTTCCAGATTCTGCACTTCGACGTCAGAACTGTCCAAAAGCTGGAAGTTGCCCCAAGCCTAATCCGATGATAAGCAAGAAGGTGGGAGGGTGGAACTGTACAGAATCGGGAAGCTGCCCCAGGCCTAAACCGACAGTAAGCGAGAATGTGGAAGGATGGAATCATCCAGAATCCGGAAGCTGCCCTGAGTCTAACACTGACGGTAAGTGAGAAGGTGGAAGCCTTCCAGATTCTGCCCTTCCAAGTTGGAAGTGTAAAGAATCCGGAAGTTGCCCCAGGCCTAAACCAACGGTAAGCAAGAAGGTGGAAGGGTGGAACTGTCCAGAATCTGGACGCTGCCCTAAGCCTAATCTGACGGTAAGTGAGAAGGTGGAAGGGTGGAATCGTCCAGAATCTGGAAGCTGACCTAAGTCTGACAGAACAACAATCAAAGGCACACTTACCATACAGCGTGCCCTTCATCCGGCCTTTCACCACTTGATCTCCTTTGAGGGCAGAATCGGGGGTCTTTTGAAGCGGCTCCTGCCGTGCGCGCTTCTTGGCTGTCGTTGACTGGATGTCAGAGGATGTCCTAGCTGATGACATGGAAGTCCTAGCCGCTGCTGGAGCTTCCTTTGACATCTTCTTCAAGGCGGCTTCCAGTGCTTCCACCCGCTTCAGCAGTTCCAGACATTTACAGTTGCAGCAGGATGATGGTTTACTGTTATTCCCATCCTTTGTCTGGGAACTGTAACGTTGGCAACTGGACTAGCTGGACATCGGAGTTGAAGGCGTTCTCCACCACTGACCCAGGGTTGCAGTGGCGGCACCAGCAGATGACAGCGGAGCCGAAGTCATACCCGAAGGCGTCTCCCACCAACCCTGGGTGCGGCCAGAAGTCATTCTCTGCCGACTCTGGGTGGTGGCCGTGGACGGGCTGGATGGCCGAGCCGAAGTCTTCCTCCTCCATGTCCTCTTTCTCCATGCTGATATGCCATGTACTCCTGAGAGGGGTAGGTGGTTGGACCGGCTGTCCGGATAAGTCGGGATGCACCACCCGGCTTGCTCGGCACTGCTGCTCGTGCTGGGCGTGGGGTCCATAGCTCCATCGTCGTCTGGAGAATGAAAAAAGCCCATGCCTGATTTTGACACACTCCTTCTCTTCCCTAAACCTAAGCTCGTCTGGGCTTTACCTGGATCACTGAGAGCCCCAAGAGTGGAGACCATAGGTGGGTAGGGGTCGGTTGCCCGGAGGTCCATAAACTCTCGGCCGATAGCAAGCCTCCTTGCCTCTAGCATTATTGGCTCTCGTTCCTGCGTAGTAATATGGTAAAATCGGTCAGATGACGCCACCGCCGACAACCCAGTGTTTTGACATAGGTGTCGAGGCAGCTCAACTTACCTCAGCTGACATGATTTGGTGGTTTCTCAGGAGGTGTTTCTCCAGGCGCACGAGGCATTCCCTGGGAAAGATTGGACAGTCCAACGGGCCCGAAGTTCTGTGGAAAGTAAGACAAGAAGGCAAATTCTGTATTTTTATAAGCAAAAATATGGAAGGCTTCCAGATTTTGCACTTCCACGCTGAAACTGTCCACAATATGGAATGTGGAATTGTCCAGAATCTGGAAGCTGCCCCAAGTCTAAATAGCACCGTTGAGCGAGAATGTGGAAGGGTTCCAAATTCTGCACTTTCATACTGGAACTGTCCACAATATGGAATGTGGAAGTTTCCAGAATCTGGAAGCTGCCCCAAGAGTAACCCCATGTTAAGCAAGAATGTGGAAGGGTTCCAAATTCTGCACTTCCAAGTTGGAACTGTCCACAATATGGAATGTTGAATTGTCCAGAATCTGGAAGTTAAGCCTCCCCACTGGTGAGAATGTGGAAGCTGAACTGTTCATATTGTGGAATTGTTCAGATTATGGAATTGTCCATGATCTGGAAGCTGCCCCAGCTCTAAACCCAAGCAAAATTTATTGAATAAGAACAATAAAGTCATACAAGTCAAACATCAATTTTATTTTAATTACTCATGATGACACACATTACAGCACCAGATTGCCTGGCTCTGGCTCTGATTCTTTGGGTTGTTCAGACACCAAACTGCTCCTCTTCCATGGGGGAACCGACACAATAGTTGGGGCGCTGGGTTGGGGTTGGAGGAAGCCAAGAGGGGGTTGAATCGAGCTATGGGCAACTGGCGGGGTGGGAGGTGGGTTGAGGAATCAAGGAGGAGAGCCTGGGTCAGCTTCCTGTGGACACAGGAAGTGAAAAAGCTGACCTCTGCTAATAAGTGAAAATGTGGAAGATTCCAAATTCTGCACTTCCAAGTTGGAACTGTCCACAATATGGAATGTGAAATTGTCCAAAATCTGGAAGCTGCCCCAAGTCTAACTCGATGGTAAGCGAGAATGTGGAAGGGTTCCAAATTCTGCACTTCCAAGTTGGAACTGTCCACAATATGGAATGTGGAATTGTCCAGAATCTGGAAGTTAAGCCTCCCCACTGGCGAGAATGTGGAAGCTGAACTGTCCATATTGTGGAATTGTTCAGATTATGGAATTGTCCAGAATCTGGAAGCTGCCCCAAGTCTAAATACCCACTAGCTCGGCGGGGGAGCCACCAGGAGACTCAGTTCCAACGTTCTTGCACTCGCCTCGGCTGGACCTTTCCGTGGACCCCCACATCGTGGCTCTCGAACCCAGGGGGAGCCTAACCCTAAGCCATTTTTCCCAACTACGCCCCCTAGCGTCCCAGAGGGCCGGGCTTCAGATATATGATAGACACCAGTGACAGCTCTCAGACGACGCCCCCCGCGCCTCTCCCGGCCCTTCCCTCGCCAAGATACGGCCCCAGAGGATGTGGGGGTTCTGACGTTTTGTCGCCCCCTAGCTCGGCGGGGGAGCTACCAGGAGAATCCGTTCCAATGGACTTGTGCTCGCCTCGGTCGGACCTTTCCGTAGACACCTGGATCGTGTCTCTTGGACCCGGGGGAGCCTAACCCTAACCCTAACCCTAAGCCATTTTTCCCAACTACGCCCCCTAGCGTCCCAGAGGGCCGGGCTTCAGATATATGATAGACACCAGTGACAGCTCTCAGACGACGGCCCCCGCGCCTCTCCCGGCCCTTCCCTTGCCCAGATACGGCCCCAGAGGATGTGGGGGTTCTGACGTTTTGTCGCCCCCTAGCTCAGCGGGGGAGCTACCAGGAGAATCCGTTCCAATGGCCTTGTGCTCGCCTCGGTCGGACCTTTCTGTAGACACCTAGATCGTGTCTCTCGGACCCAGGGGAAGCCTAACCCTAACCCTAACGCTAACCCTAACCCTAACCCATTTTCCCCAACTACGCCCCCTAGCGTCCCAGAGGCCCGGGCTTCAGATATATGATAGACACCGGTGACAGCTCTCAGAAGACGGCCCCTAGGACAAGTACAGAGATGAGTCCTTTGTCTGATGCCCAGCCCCGGTTCTAGGCAGGCAGATATGAGGGGGCAGTCAGAAATGTAAAGGGGGCATCATGTGTACAGACCATACTCCAGCACTTTTTGTGCTTATAGTAATGGCGTTTTCTTCATTGAATCTCTCCAAACTGAACATGCCTAGGCCAGTCAATTCAAACACTTTGCTAATTATGCAATTAATTATGAAATTTCAGGTTGCTATCACAGATTTTCCTAAGGGGCCTATTCTCCCATCTGCGCGCAATTCTTTTTACGCACAATTACGTGCTTTTACGCATATTCTGCACTGTGGTCTTCCAACACGCCCCAACGCTTAACTTCAGAATTAAGGCGGACTCTCAAAAGAGGTGCCATTTATTCAAAACACAGGGAAATTTTGATCACGCCCTCATTTGATGTGGTTAATCCTAAAACATGGAATGTGTACCTCTGTGTTAATGGTGGCAATATTAGTGCAATCACTGGAGTGCACAATCAATACCGAAACGGCAGAAGAGGAGTTATTGCCAAATTTGCATTCATGTACACATATGTAAGACGAAATACTATTAAGAAGAAATATTTTATCTGGATATATATTTTTAAAAAAGTGTCCATATCACACAGCACTAGCTTGAGGAGCTCTTTGTTAAAAAGCCCTAGTGGTTTGATCACATTAACCCTTAAACAAAAAAACAAAAACAAAACTCTGACACATTTGGCCAATCAAGCCTCCTCCAGGGAGTCAAAACTTTTTTTCAACAGTTTTGACTCCCCAAAGAAGACTTGATTGCCCTATGTGACCAACCTCAACTTGGAGAAGTGGATTGCACTTTGTCAGGCCTCTACCTTCAGACCTGTCCAACTTGGGTGTCCCACCTGAAGACTAAGCTTCTGTTGGCATAGCTCTTAAGGTCACAGAGGCATGCAAACCCCCTGACCACAATATGGTGGCAATCCTGGAGGGGGGGATACAAAATTCAGTAGCCTACTGAATGTTTCCAGTTAGCAACATCATAGCACAACCCATGCACAAGCCTTATGTGAAATGAGTTCAGGTTCGATCAAAATAATATTTATTGATACTGTCGTGTTAACCAGTGCCACGACGGGCCTATGTTAAAGAAAACCCGCTGTCCTACCTTAAGTTGGTGCAGCTTTGATGCATTTGTGTTCCTGCTAGTCCATACTGACATGACGTCTTATTATTTCACGATTGCAATTGCACTTTAATTGCTTTAACCTTTTTCTTTTCTTTTCTGCCATCAGGAAGGGCAAGCATGTTGGTATATTCTGGATGCGAGCAGTCCTCGCTATTTGAGTAACCTGGCCTCGGGACTTATCCAGTCCTGCATTTTTACTAGTTGCCTGCCATGGAATTCTTGACTGATGTATCATTTTTTTTCGTGAGAATGGGGGAGGGGTAGCCACCGAAAGCATACTGTCTAAGTGTTTGTAAAAACTCGGTGCTTTTACAAGTCAATTGTGATTGGCCGGACCATTGGTGTCAACAACACAGAACAGTGGTCTTAGCAGTTAAGTGAAAGACTTGATGCTGCTTACTCCAGTTCCCTCTGAAGAACTAACAGTCCGTACTGCCCACGTCTGCCCAGCTATTTCTTTGACCATAACATTCGTCGTTACCTCTTCTTATGGGCTGTGCATAGAATGGCACAAATAGTCAAGGCAGCGTGTCTGTGTTTCGTCAGCTCCGTCAATACTCATGCTGAAACCTGACAGTACACAGTCAGGCTACGTCTTGCCTCATTTGCATACTGCGACAGTGATTGGGTGTTTACTGGGCGCTGAGAGGAGGGGTGTGTGTGCTGCGCAGCCTGTGAATATCACGTACAGTGGAGTGATAGAGAAAAGCTAATACTGTACCGTGTGTCTCTTTTTCTGCGTTTTTTCCGCTACTACAAATAATTTTGTCAACTCGTAGCAGCCAGCGTATAAATTATGTGAGCATATGAAAATTAGCTTTCTCAACTTCTAAATTTTGATTTGAGGGGGCAAGACATTTATTTAAGGGGGCACTGCCCCCTCTTGCCCCTGCCTAGAACGGGCCCTGGTCTAAGGACAGAGGGTGTCACTCCCTGTACAGATTGTAAAGCCCTCCGAGGCAAATGTACTTTGTGACTTTGGGCTATACAAATAAAATTGATTTGATTTGATGCGCTAGCAATTAACATTAGCATGTTAACATTAGCATATTAACATTAACATGTTAACATTAGCATGTTAGCAATTTGCATTTATTTAATTATTTGTGGCTAATAGCATTGATATGCTAGCAATTAACATTAGCTTGTTAACATTAGCATGTTAACATTAGCATGTTAGCAATTACCATGTATTTAATTCCTAGTGGCTAATGCTAATTGCTAGCACGTCAGCACTAGCAATTAACGTTAGCACAAATTTTAGCATTGGCCGCTAATGTTAGCAATCAGCATGTCTTTACAGCTAGTGTGTCAGCCCTAGCTGCTCTGCTTCCTCTGTCTGTCATTTTAGACAGACAAGTTCAAATTAAGACAATAACTGCTAAAATGGCCGTTGCTCGGCTTCTGCCTGCTGGCCCCTCCCCCCTCTCCTACTTCAGACAGGCTTGAGGTTGCCAAGCAACCAGGACCAACTCTAATCAGAGCAGAGCAGTTACTGCACTAGGGATGTAACGATACACTCAACTCACGACTCGATTCGAGTCACGATTTTTTGTTCACAATACGATTTTTTCACGATTTATTTTCAATCAAAATGAGCTACAGACAAATTCTGACCAAATAAAATGGATGTTTTTATTTGTAGGAAAAAAATCTCTTTACAGAAACTCTCAAACAGTTTGTGTTCTTATTAGGGCTGCCAGCAAGCAGCTGATCTGACCATTACCTTTCAGCTTGAAGTATGAGCTAACTGAAAATAAAAACAACAAGATGATAGCTCATTAACCCTTTAATGAGAGTCCACGGCCCCGGGAAACGGTGAGGTCCGGGCGCTGTAAACGCAGAGCCAGTCGCGGCGCACCACCTCGGAGGAAATGTGCCCGGCGGGGGCCAGCCAGCGCCGGGGAGAGGTCCCATGAGGGGATCCTCCCGCACCGTGCGGCCGTCCCTGACCCGAGTTTAATCCCCCGGGCAGACTGCGCGGAAGTTGCGGTGATTGGTTAAAATTGCAACACCCCCGAATTCACGGGGATTCACTGAAGTTGCGTTGAAGTTGCAAATTGCAACATCGTGAATTCCTGGAGGATCTGTGTTATGGTATCATTTACGGTACAGTCAGGCCTGACGCCGATTGCCACTACTGCGCATGTGTGTGTGTGTGTGTGTGTGTGACACAGAAAGGCAGACGCGGCAGTGGAAGCTGCAGCCACAACGTAACCTATTTCTAATTTTAAAAAAGACGAAAAAGAACATATCCTACTTCTCTTGCATTTGCCAAGAATCGCGATTCATTTTTTCTGTCAACCGATGCGAGTCGTCACGCATTTGTACCGATTTTAATCGTGTCACGATGTATCGTTACATCCCTATACTGCACCTGTTAGAATGTCAGTTGGGAATGCTGACAGAGAAAAAATGTGAGACCATCCCTCGAAGAGGAAGGATCTCTGGCCAAACCGTATTTTCAATCATTGAACCGACCTAACTTTGAGCATGCTGAGCCCTTCCTGAACGTCTACATAGTTGTTTTGTGTCGATAAATGAAGAAATGTGCCATCTACAGCAATTCAGAGAAACGCGACTTCTGCTTTCCCGCCTTTTTCACATGGCAGTCTATGAGGCTGTAGATGGGTGTTGCTGCCGCATCTTTGCGTCTCCCACCAAAACCATATATCTGACAGCTTTAGCAGGCAAAAGTGAGTGAGACGACAAATTTTCCTACGTTTCTAGCTATAATCATTTCTGTAGCTTGACATTTGCGGCCACAATCATAATTTACAAATGTATTTTTCGACGCCTTTTTCTCTCCCTCTCCACTCTAGTGATGACATCACTCACTCTAGCTCTCGAACATTCTCGCAATACACACCCATTCATTTTTTGGCGATTTTTGGCAAAACCGTTTGCCGAAACTCTTAGAAAAGTCATAGCAATCGATTCCCGGCCGAGCCGCATGTTTTAAAACCCATTTTGTGTATGTGTGACAAAAACTCTGGGAGGAGAAGCGAGGTGCGGTGGATAACATATAGTGTGCGCTTTCAGGCACACTCAATGAAAATCCACTGAAAATTTGATTGAAATCCTGCCACTACAGAAAATGTTAAGATACAGTTGGCCACACAAAGGCCCAGTCTTACATGTTATGTTATTCCTCTGAGTCAGACCAAGGTTTCAGAATAAGGGTACCCCGGGACGGCATTTAGCTCAGTTGGTAGAGCAGCCGCAGTCCTTGCTGCGGAAGCCCGGGGTTCAAATCCGACCTGTGGCTCTTTCCCACGTCATTTCTCATCTCTCTCTCCATGCATTCCTGTCACTCTTCGGCTGTCTCTGTCAAATAAAGCTTGAAAATCAAAAAAATAATCTATAAAATACAGAACACAAGTTTATTTGTGTAATTAGCTGAAAATGAGAATACAGTGGTTCCTCGTTTATCGCGGGGGATACGTTCTAAAAATAACCCGCAATAAACAAAATCCGCGAAGTAAGTTTTACAATTATTATACATGTTTTAAGGCACACACTTTTATACATCTTTTTACACGCATTTTGTACAGTACTCCCTTAATTAATCAGGATGCAGAACACATGTGCGGTTCTCCCTTAGTCAATTTAGGACGCAGAACACAATGCACGTTCATACTGTACAGTACGCTGTAAAAAAAGCATGCAAAATTACACACAAAAAATCCGCGAAACAGTGAGTCTGCGAAAAGTGAACCGCGTTATAGCGAGGGACAACTGTAATTGTTTATGTGTTGCCTCAGAATGAGCCTACAGAGTGAGAGTCCCCTTCCATGAAGTCCACCATGATGAACTACCATGTTTCTACAGAACAGACAAACCCAACATTATCTTAATAGGGCCTTTGGTATTTCTAAGGCAGGTCAAGGGTGATTTAGTTGGTTGCAATCGCCAACTTTACCACTAGATGGCTCAATATCCGACATACTGCACCTTTAAAACAATGTGTTCGTTCTTGTGTACATGAATTTGACATACATAAACATTTTCAACAAATAATACTCACTCTGTAAACAAACCAAAGACAGTCAGAAACAGGCCTGGGGAAGACCCATTGCAAATAGAGTTAAGCAATATGGCTGACTTGATCAGACCCATATATAGATTAAAAGTCAAGACTGACAGCAGCATAATGCTTCACAAATAAATAGGCTGGTGTGCTGAAAATCTTTCCTAGCATATTTGTTTGCAATATATGAATAATTTTGTCATTGCCTATACTCTGTAGTGTACTGTAATTTTACCACGTTCACATGAAATCTATGTCTGTGAGTCCTTAAGAAGGATCCCTCTTCTTTTGACCTTCCCAAAGTTTTCTTAGAGTTTTTCCTTATTTGAATTAAGTGTCTAAAAAGGGTGTTATGTGCTGTACAGACTATGAGGTCTCTTGAGGAAAATTTGTGATATCAAAGTAAAATTGACTACTTGTCGTATGGTCATGGGTTTTGAGTAGTGAAATGAGTTTGTACAAGCACACAAAATGAGTTTATATTAAAGGTGTCTCTTGATAACAAGGTGGTGCACATTAATGCCTCCCATTCCATGTATATTCAACTGGGAGGAGACCCTCGGGTAGACCTAGAATCTGCTGAGGGATTATATATCATAAGTGGCCTGGGAATGTTTGGGGATTCTTGAGTAGGATCTGCCTCACAAAAATGGCCCTTAACTTTACCTTACTTGGTGCTCAGAACTGTATTCAAACCAACTTCTGCGTCCTTATTCTTTCGAATGCACTCAGTCAGTAAATGCTGCAAAAACAGAGCAAAATGTCTGAACCAAGTTTACTGCTGGTCCACAATATGACCAAATCGTGCAAAGCGCTCTGTAGACAGTCAGATGTGTGCAAGCATTTATTCATAGTAGATTACCTTGTGACATGAATGCCATACGTTTCCAGAGAAATGCCTGTCTCACAGTATTAACTCACTGTGCAGTGTTTTGGCATCTGATAAACTTTCACACATTGATCTGTTGCTCAAACTGGACTTCCTGTCTGAATGTTTTGTGGTGTTGAATCATCCAACACCACAAAGCAACCAATGCCAGACCATCACCACACAACCAAGCCGCAGCAGGCCAGCCAAAATCACATCTACATTTAGCTAGCTAGCCTCTACCTTGTATCACTCTTGGCTACGCGAAGACAGAGCCCCGACAGTCTGGATGAATTAGCTGATGTTATCTGCCCAAGACCATGTTTTACTTTCAAACCTGTGCACCCATTAGCAATAAAATGTGATTAATACATCAAATTAATATGTGCCTCACAATTTTACATATGGCACCTTTAAATGTTTAGTTTTTCTATTTTAATATCACCTTGGGGACACTGAAAAGTTGGACCTTCGGGCTTTGTCTCGGCCTATTTTTCCCTCTCACGTCCTGTTTTGTCATTTTTCAGAAACCATTTCCTCTCCAACCATGCTTTTACAATGATGTGCAGTTATCAATCTGTCTGTCTCTCACAGTGAGCCCCATATAATGTATAAAGCACTTATCAATCTGTCCGAGCAAGGGTCTGAATAAGATGAGAATGAATGCTTTCGGTTAAATAGTTGTTATAACCTTCTCCCTTCAGTGGGCTCGGAATGAAGTAATGACCAGAAATATTTTCAGAAACAAAGCCAGGCAGGGGATAAATGAATTAATCAGCAGTGAGCTTCATGGCCTCATAAAGACACTTTAAAAAGGCCTTCTTATCTCATCTTTCCCACTGTTTAAATCCCCCCAACTCCCCCACCCAAAGTGAATTACAAGCCCTTCAATGGTGAGCATAATTTTGAAGAGTGTCGCATAACCATTTGAGGCAGGAAAAACTTCATCAGTTAGTGTCTAAAACCTGCAAAAGCTTGTGAGAACGTGTTATCATTGTCTCGGTCTCTGACTTAAATCACTTGTAGTCCTTGAAAATGAACCATGATGCATTTCAGTTTTGTTATCAATCATTTAGTGAGTGTGGGTGTCACTTTTTTAGAGGCCGAAGATCTCATCTTGAAAGGACTCAAAGTGATTTTGATTGATGTAACGATGAAGCCTGCAGAGTTAGAGCTTTGAATTAGAATGTTCTTCTGTTTTTTGGCACAGCAGCCCTGCAGCCTCGAGTTAGAACAACCAGCTCCTGTGGACCAGACTTCATTTAAGTTTTAACTCACCTTTAAAAAGCCCTACAGCTAGCACCTGGAGGACAAGAGCTTGGGGCACCCCAACAGATTGGCTAATGTCGGAAGAATGGGGAAACTCAATCAAGGTCAAGCACTGAATTCTCATAAAAACTTTAACCAACAATAATTAATCTGTATATTTATATAGCCAAATATCAGAAATCACAAATTTGACTCCAGGGGCTTCACAATCTGTACAGCATGCCGTATTCTGTCTTTATATATTGTATACATATACAAAGAATGGGTCTGGGAGGAAGTTAAGCCAATTCCAGGTGCTGTGAGACAGACTGAACCTCCTCTCCACCATAAACACTCGAGGCAAAGCTCAAGCACACCGTTCACACAGAAAGAAGCAAGGAAATAAACACACAAAGAGGAGAGGCTGAATCTACTGGAGAACAAAGATCCAGATCCAAAACACCTGGAATGAGGCACCGACAGCTAGGGGACAGAGAGAGGTCCCAGAACGGCCGATGGTCCAGCACAGAGAAGCCTGGATGAAAAGAGAGGACACGGAGGAAAAAACTAGGGAGTGAGAGAGGCACATAGCTTGGACACGTATGTGCTTCTGGGACAATAAACAGACGGTTAGAGTGATGCAGCAGATTTTTTAAATTCACAGCTCCGCTATCAAAGCTGGGTTTTTTTTTTTACCATAAGCAAAGACTTATTCAAAGTGTTAATAAAGTGCTCAAAAGTCTGTGACAGACAATCCCTGAGCTCTCACAGAAGAAGCAGGGACAAGTGCCAAAGGCAGTAAGGGGGATAGAGGACCTGGGCCCATATATCTGCCAATCCCAGATGAGCCCTCCTCTGATTTAGTCAGGCTCTTGACGGGTCAGTCAGTGTCGAGTTAGACAAAAAATGTGAGTGCTGAGTGCCTTGGTAGCTGAATGGTTTCAGCACGTGCCACATGTATGCAACTCTTCAGACTTTCCATGTCATACCCCTCTCATGTCTGCATCTTTACCTGTCAAAATATCTTTTAAACAATATTTGTGTTGGAAAGAATGTCATGGTGATAATACTGATGTTGATAAAAGTAATGTTGTTGACCCAGCTGGTGTAACCCAGAAGACTTGAATAAGAGCGTCCTGATGGCATGACCCTGTTTTGCTGTCCAGGAGTCCAGGCCAGATGCTTCACAAGCAGCTACCTGTGCAGCCTTGCTATGTCTCCATTACCTACACACATCCCTATTTATCTCCTCTTTTACCCCACTCACATTATATATTGTCTTTTATTTTGTCATTTATCTATCAGTCCATGTAGTCTAGAGTTGCACACTTGTTTTGGAAAAGGTTTGAAAAGTGCAAAGAATAGTGGTGGTTAACTTTGTCAAGTCTAGCTTTCAGGAGAACTGCAAATACAGCTAACAATAACTAACTCACAGTGAGAGCACAGAGTACAGTCAGGCCAAAACTTCTCCAATACTGCCACCAAGTGGTACAGCTCTGTGGTATCACATACAGTATCCATACATAAACACACATACACTATATACTGTATATACATACATTTCAGGGTCTTAGAGCTGACATTAAATTGCTCTGTATCAGTGTTGGATGTCTTATCTAATATGTATAAATCAGATCTACAAATTAAAAGTATATCAACTTAAAGCTCCACCAAAGAATACTATGAACAGTGCAATGGATCAAATGACCATGTAAATGTTATGTGCAGTTTTAGTAATTAACCCACAGACAATTATCACAAACTCTGCACTTCTCCTCAGCTGTATGGAGCATTTTAGCTTCTTTTATGAAAGAATGATCCTATCTTTATTCAAGGGCATAGATTTTCACTTTGAGAGTATGATTTCTCCTTCGCGTGCTCAGATTTATTCTCCTTGTGCTCACATTTTGGGCTCGCACTCAGATTTCTGCTGCTTTCTTTCAAAATATGTGCTTGAACTCAAAAATCACATGCTTGTGCTCAATACGACATGCAGCATGAGTGCGGCGGCCGGAATGCGAACCGGTGTCCCATGGTTCAAAATACAATAGATAGCAACATGATTAACCATTCAACTGTCATAACATTGCTATGCTGCTTAGAGTATTTATAGTATATAAAATATATTCTGCTAATATAAAAGAAAAAATCTAAACGATGATACTATGATCGATGAACTATGATAACTCTTTTTAGGATTACTTAAGATTAATTATACATAAATAAACTGGCGTCTTTAATAGGTGACGATTCAAACAGCTGGTTAATATGGTAACTTGGTGTATTTTAAGAGAGAAGCACTTTTACAAACAGACCATATACCCGCCCCTACGCGGGTATATGGTCTGTTTGTAAAAAAGGGTGAAGGAACGCACCCAAGTTTGGGCCACACTCTAGCTGTCTCCCTATTGGCTGGTGAAACACACTATTTTAAGCGCAGGGAGGGACATCCTTCAGTCGAGCACATTAGATTTGAGAGTACAGACTTTAGATCTGAGCAGTGTAGACTTTAGATCTGGGCACACGGGACATATTTGAGTGAGAGCTAAATGTTTGTGTCCAAGAAGAACAAATGTAAGCACAAGCATGTGATTTTGAAAGAAAGCAGCAGAATGTGAGCAAGCACAAAATGTGAGCACGAGGAGAAGGATGTGTTTGTATTTGAGCCCTGTACATTGTAAATGGAATGTACTTATATATCTCCTTTCTAGTCTTCCGACCACTCAAAGCTCTTTTACACTACATATCTCATTCACCCATATTCCACTGATGCAAGGTGCCAACTGCTCATCAGTTTGAGGAGCTAACCATTCACACACATTCACATACTGATGGTTCAGCCTTCAGGAGCAATATGGGGTTCAGTATCTTGCCCAAGGACACTTCGACATGCAGACTGGAGGAGCCGGATCGGACCACTGATTATCTAATTAATGGACAACCCGCTCTACCTCCTGCTTCTGTGCTTGCCTGAGATGGGAAGCAGGCCACTGTGATGATGACGTAAATGTAAATTGATGTAAATTCCATTAGTAGAAAGTGCAGTCTAAATTTGATTATCAGTAACTCAAAATCAGAGAATGGGAATGGGATCGCATGGTCATATTCCCACCACAAGCACCAATTCCCCCTTTTTCTCTTGAGTCCTGTCCAGTTTCCAGTTCAGTGAAACAAAAGACATTACAGATCCTGATCTCTCTTTGGAAACCGATGCAGCAGGCAGTTCAGTTTATTATCCAAAGCCTGCATGGTGGTAGAATGCGTTGCAGAGAAGATCTGTGTGGCCAGATATGGAGCCAGTGCTTAACTCCTTCACAATTACCTTGGTGTTTCCACTGGTGTCCAGATGGATGCAGAGATGGACCTGCATCAGGTCGAGGTTTCATCCCCTCCATCTTTTCCGCCACACTTCCACCCTTACCCTGGGGATAGGAGGCTGCAGATACCTACAAAGCTTATACACCAGATCCAGAGTTAGCTGCAGGAGTTGTTTTTTTTCCAGATGAGAAATGGTTAAAAGTCAAAAGAGAAACTGGGCTGAGTCCCTGGTGAGAACAGTTTTCACTTGACAAATGCTTTTAGAGCTCAAACCTGAAGGATCGCAGATCAGCAGTAGGTTGTGTAGAGTCACCCCAAGAGTGCTGCCTGTCTCAGCAGCACTCGGTGTTGTCTTGACAACAGTGATAGAGGAGTCGAACAGATGGAATTTTAGGGTGCTCGTCTCGTCACGATCAAGTGAGATACATTAAAAATGCAAGTTATATGCCCTGGATGACAAGGTTAGGTGCAGGAATAAATGTAATCTCACATCATTTACAGTACAGCACTAATGTAGGATCAATTCAAGGACTGTTAAGTGCATAAACATACAGCCCTGTCCACACTTTTATGACTTGTTCTTTTTCATAGTTTGGAACCTTTAATCTTAATCTTAATGCTCTTTTTTTATGATTTGACGTTATAAAAATAATATTGATTACTCTATTACTTTATTGTAAAGATACTAGGGATAAAATGTGGAAGAAACCTAAGAAACAGCCACAGAGGAGGGATCCCTCTCCCAGGAAGGACAGACGTGCAATAGATGTCACGTGTACAGGACAAATCAACACAAACATATTGTACAATTACAATGACTGATAAAATGACAATGAATTACAATGAATGATAATGGAGTCCCCCGGCAGTCTAAACCTATGGCAGCATAACTAAGGGAGCCAGCCCTAACTATAAGCTTTATCAAAAAGGAAAGTCTTAAGTCTATTCTTAAAAGTGTTGACCGGGGGGGGGGCGCTAGAGAGCCCGAGCAAGATGGCAGCATAGCGTGAAGGCTCTTCACAACTTCGCACAAAAACCACCATGACTTAACTTGAACCTGACCAACTACCTCAGACGGACTATGCAAAAACCATCAGCAGCAAAGGAGTGCGACATTTTCTTAAGAGCTCGCACGACAGGCTCACGAAGCGCAAAGAAAACTCCGCCGGTCAACGCCGCTGAAGCTAACGACATGGCTAATGTAGCCGACGTGCTAAAGGAGCTAAAATCCCTCCGCTCTGAGTTCGGTTCAAAGCTGGACGGAATTAATAACCGACTGGGAGACCTGGCAAACTCCATTTCAGTGCTGGAGAACAACCTGGGTGAAGTTAGACACGAGGTAACGGCTAATGAAAAACGTATCGAAGAGGCGAGGCCGTAGCGACGAGGAATGCTAGACAAGACGGAGACCGCACTGGCGGCGGCGGCAAAGCGGCTTACTTACCTGGAAGAGAAGACAGTGGACTTGGAGAATCGTGGGAGACGGAAAAACATCCGGCTGTTCGGTCTTAAAGAGGGAGCCGAGGGTAAGCGTCCTCTCCTGGACTTCATACATGACATGCTGCCCCAGTGGCTGGACACCGGACCCGACAGAGAGTTTAAACTGGAAAGAGCCCACCGCACTCTGGCTCCAGCACCGCTCGACCGCGACAGAGCCGTCCTCATCCGTTTTCTCAGCTTTCAAGACAGAGAGTTCGTCTTGCGCTCCACGAGACACCGGGACATCACACACGACGGATCAAAACTCGGGTTTGCCCAGGATCTCTCAGCCGAAACGATGCGCCAGAGACGGGAGTTCAACGGAGCTAAGAAGCTATTCGTCGATATGGGAAACTTCAGAGGATTTCATCTCCAGCAGTGCAAACTGAGGGTGTTGCACAACGGAAAGATTCATATGTTTTCCTCCCCTCAAGACGCTGTGGATTTCCACCGCAAAATTTCGGCCGGTTGAGACGCATATGGCCAGGTTCGGATTGTTTTTTCTATTAAAGGAGAGTGGTGAGTGCAACAACCTCTGTGCATAAACTTTCTCAGGCTCGGCTCCTACATAAGTTAATCTGTTCTACAATAATGTGAGGCATGAACAATGACTTGCAGGTATCGGTCATAACTGAACTGATATGGAAACATTTTATCTTTCAATGAACATATGTCTGACTGTCACTTTGCTTTGGATATGTTTATAAGTAGTGAAGGTGGGGCACGATTCAAGTTGACCCTCTTGGTAAATATAATTTAACATCAGTCAGCACTTGTTTAAGTGAGGCCCACTTTGCCATGCTTTTTATTGTTTATTTATTTTTTTCTACTTTATTCTTTTCCTTTTACCTGCACACCTAGGTTTTGTAGAGTGAAACACTTACCAGAAAAGCCGAGCCCACTTTTCCTTTGGTGCCTGTTCTGCACAGAGACAGTCTTTCTAAACGAACTGTGCGTAGTTGATGATTAGTGGCTGTCTGTCGGACATGTTACAGGTATTGTTTGTTTTGATGGGGTTGCCTTGTCAGTTGGGGACTGGGCTAAGTTCACGGGGTGGGAGGGAGGGGGGGATAGAGGGGGCCCCCCTATACTCTACCTTTGTCTTTTTTTCTTTTATTAGTCTGTTAATTTCTTTTTATCTGTTTTGTTTTTCATACACCATGGTCATACATACTCAATATAGCATGCAAGCCACAGTATGTCTGACAAGCTTGACATAATAACGTTTAATGTCAGAGGCCTCGGCCACCCAATTAAGCGGAAAAGAGTTCTTACATTTTTGAAAAGGGAAAAAGCAGCTATCGCCTTCCTACAGGAAACTCACCTGTCCAACGAAGAACACAAAAAGCTAAAAAGAGACTGGGTCGGGCAGGTCTACTTCTCCAGCTTCACTAGTAATAAAAGAGGAACAGCAATACTCATTCACAAACACTTGCCCTTCATATTTAAGGAACAACATATTGACTGTGAGGGTAGGCATGTGCTAATCAAGGGGACGCTATATGGACAAGAAATAACACTGCTTAACATATATGCACCTAATGAAGATTGCCCCACATTTATGATGGATATCATCACCTTATTTAATCAATACAATACGGACTTTGGAATAGTTTCTGGGGATTTCAATTGCTGTATGGATAGTAACCTGGACAGGACCTCACCTGTACTGTCTAATCCCAAAGCGTCTAGGACCTTGAGGTTGGCCTCGACTGATGTAGGTCTTGTCGACGTCTGGAGGGAACTTAATCCTGCATTGAAAGACTACACTTTCTACTCGGCTAGATACAAATCATATTCTCGATTAGACTTATTTTTCATGCTGCAGGAACATCTTTCATCTGTAATATCTTGTAAAATAGGGCCCATTCTTATATCCGATCACTCACCAGTCTATCTCCAGCTATCCCTCCCACAACAAACACACCAAACTAAACGTTGGAGATTCAACTCCTCACTCCTCACAGATATTGAAGCCTGTAACAACATTAGGCAATGGTTGGAACATTACAGACAGGACAATGCAGCCCAGCAGTGATGTGGGACGCAGCTAAAGCAGTAATCAGGGGTCAGCTGATATCCTACACATCGGCAAAGAAGAAATCTATTCTCAAACATACAGAACAACTTAAAAAGGAGCTAATTAATATCGAACAAACTCATAAACAATTCCCTTCAGAGGAAAATCTGAAAAAACTAAACGCGGTCAGAACTACTCTCAATCTCATTCAAACTGAGCACATTAAAAAACTTATGTTCTTCACTAGGCAACAATTTCATGAATATGGTAATAAACCCAGCAGACTTCTAGCTTATCAACTTAAAAAAGAACGTGCGGATAGTACAATAAAATGCATACGGAACGCGTCAGGCCAATTGAAATATGATATACATTCAATAAAATCTTCATTTCTCGACTTTTATACACAGCTTTACACATCGGAAAACCCCGCAGATACGGATATCCATACATTCTTGGAAAAGGTGTCGTTACCCTCTATCTCAGACATTGATAAGGAAAGACTGAGTGCCCCATTCACTCCAGATGAGGTTCTGCAAGCAATTAAGTCTATGCCTTCCGGAAAAACTCCGGGTCTGGACGGGTATTCTGTGGAATTCTACAAGGCTTTCTGGCCACAAATAATGCCACTTTTCATGCCCATGCTCACAGACTTCTTTGAAAAGGGAATCCTTCCTGACTCTATGAAGATGGCGATAACATCATTAATACATAAGAAGGATAAAGATGCTACTGAATGTGCCTCATTCCGTCCAATTTCGCTGCTTCAGGTCGACTTTAAGATAATATCAAAGTTAATTGCTCGTAGATTGGAGGGCTTACTGCCCCAGATAATTAACCCTGACCAATCCGGCTTCGTCAAAGCACGCTATGCATCAGATAACGTCCGTCGGCTATTGAATATAATTGACCACTCGACCCTACACAACAAAGCAGCTCTGCTACTATCGCTGGATGCAGAAAAAGCGTTCGATAGGGTCGAGTGGTCGTATCTGTTTGCCGCTTTGGAAAAGTTCAATTTTGGTGAAAAGTGCATCGGATGGATAAGAGCTATGTACAACAATCCGCAGGCTCAAATATGTATAAATGGCACCCTCACTGATACATTCAGTTTGTCCAGAGGCTGTCGACAGGGATGCCCGTTGTCCCCATTTTTTGTTTAATCTAGCGATAGAACCACTCGCCGAGGCCATACGGGCTAGTGAAGGAATCAACGGTATTAACATTGGGAAAACTGAGAACAAAATTTCATTATATGCCGATGACGTAATTTTATACTTAACCAGCCCAGAGAGGTCAATTCCAGCGGTATTAGAATTAATTGCTGAATTTGGAAGAATTTCGGGTTATAAAATCAACCTGACAAAAATCCAACGCCTTACTAATGAATTCACCTATCTCCGATAAACTTAAGACCATCTCGCCATTCACCTGGTCTCAAGACGGCTTTAAATATCTAGGGGTCAGTGTGTCCTCGAAACTTAAAGATCTGTACAACACAAATTACATCCCATTACTTAGAAAGATTAAGGAAGAATTAGAACACTGGAAAATGCTCCCCATTTCGTTTCTTGGACGCATTAATGTAATTAAAATGAACGTGTTGCCACGTCTTGGATACTTATTTCAGTCCCTGCCCTGCTATCTAGATAATGGGTTCTTTAAATCCATAAACAAGGTGCTCACCTCTTTCATCTGGAAGAGCTCTTCACCTAGAATAGCCTTCAAAACTTTGACCAAGTCTAGAGAGAAAGGGGGGCTGGGATTGCCAGATTTACAGATGTACTATTGGGCCGCACAGACAAAAGACCTGATTAGCTGGCTGCAAAAACGAAACACTGCCCACTGGATTGACATAGAAGAAGAACTCTGTTTCCCAATCCCCATAGCCTCGCTACCGTACATTAACAATATAAATGCTCTACATCAGGTAACAGGGACATATGTAGTCTACAACACTCTTCGGGCTTGGCAGGATGTTAAGAAGTTCTGTGGTACCTCAGACAAAATTTCTGGGCTTGCTCCTTTATCTTCCAACCCAGACTTACCGCCATCAATTGGGGAATGTTTGGCTTGCGAAGTGGAAAGAGAAGGGTTTACACCAGTTCCGGCAGTTGTTTTACAAAAGGAACACTTAAATCCTTTGCAGACATAAGATCAGAATTTGACATTCCAAAGCAGGACTTCTATAAGCATTTACAAATTCGCCATCTAATTAACACCCTGAAAGGGGAGGGACGACTTCTGTTGGGGCCGACAAGTCTAGAGGAGATTCTGACTAACTCCACGTCACTGAAAGGGAAAATCTCTGTAATTTACAAGGCTTTGTTAGACCATCACAGTTCCTCCTTGACCTCGCTTAAGAATATCTGGCAAAGAGATTTGGGGTGTGACTTTAGTGAGGACCAATGGGACGCTATCTGTAGGAATGTTTTTACTTCACTGTCATGTAACAAAATAATTGAACAAACTATAAATTTATGCACAGGATATACCTTACTCCACTACGTTTAAGTAAGATGTTTCCCAATTCATCCTCTAGGTGTCATCGCTGTAAAACTTGTGTGGGGTCAATAATGCATGTTTTCTGGGAATGTGGAAAATTAAGGCATTTCTGGAAGGCTGTACATGACCTTACTGTTACGGTGGTGGGAACACCACTGGACAGCTCACCAACACGCTACCTCTTTGGTACGGAACTGGACATAACACTGGACCCCACACATACGAAGAGGATCAGTATAATATACTATATAGCGAAGAAATGCATCCTACTCAAGTGGAATCAGCAAAGACCACCAACATTCGACTTGTTCAAACAAATCTTGAACGACACCTTAAGACTGGAGCAACGTACTTACACCCTCAAAGATAAGGGGGATGCCTTTCTGAAAATATGGGAACCGTTTATGGACCTCTGACATTTGCCGAGTAGGACATGCTTGGATTCCATACATAAGAGACATTTGAACTGTGACCATGGACATTATTGCTGCTTTCTAAATTATTATTATTATTTATTTATTCTATTTTATTTTATTTTACTTATGTCTTGATTTCATTTTGTTTTGTTGTGTCCAATTTGCTGATTTTGTTTGTTTTCTGTCTTCACCTTGCCCTCATGTTCCTTTGTTGGGTTTTGTATGTGTATAAAATGTTAAAAACAAATAAAAAAAATAATTAAAAAAAAAAAAAGTGTTGACCGTGTTTGCCTCCCGAACCTAGAATGGTAGATTGTTCCACAAAAGAGGAGCTTGATAGCTTAAAGCTCTGGCTCCCAATCTACTTTTGGAAACTATAGGAACCACAAGGAACCCAGCATCCTGAGAGCGCAGTGTTCTAGAGGGGTAGTAAGGTATTATGAGCTCTCTTAGATATGATGGTGCCTGACCATGAAGAGATTTGTAAGTAAGGAGAAGAATTTTAAATTCTATTCTAGATTTAACAGGTAGCCAATGCAAGGAAGCCAAAATGGGAGAGATGTGATCTCTGATCTTGGTTCCTGTCAGAACACATGCAGCAGCATTCTGAATTAACTGCAGAGTCCTAAGAGACTTATTGGAGCAGCCTGATAACAAAGAGTTACAATAGTCCAGCCTTGAAGTAACAAATGTGTGGACTAGTTTTTCTGCATCCGCTTGAGAGACAATGCGTCTGATTTTAGCGATGTTACGTAAGTGGAAGAATGCAGGTCCTCGAAATTTGTTTCATGTGGACATTAAAGGACAAATCCTGATCAAAACCAACTCCAAGACTCTTTACAGTGGAGCTGGAGGCCAGGGTGATCCCATCTAAAGTAACTAACTAATACTGCTCTCAGTATTCACTTGTGTTAGCTCTGGTTTGCCGTTCACTTCTTTCACATACCAGTAGTTGTGTGATCTATAGTTAATATAAATATCTGATTATATGTGCTTCTAAAACAAACTCAGTGTTTTGTTATAAGCACACAAGATGGTTTCATGGTCATTTCCACCGACCACATCCAGATGGACCCAGAGAAGGTTAGTGCTGTAGCCAAGTGGCCCACCCCTACCAACCGCAAGATGGTGCAGCGTTTTCTGGGGTTTGCAAACTTCTACAGGAATTTCATCAGAAACTTTAGCACAGTGGCAGCACCTTTGCATGCATTAACCTCTCCTAATGCTAAGTTTCAGTGGTCACTCCAGGCTGAGTCCTCCTTCCAAAAGTTTAAAGAGAGGTCTACTTTGACTCCCATTCTCGTCCTTCCTGACCCCCAGCTCCAGTGCATTGGGGAGGTGGATGCATCAGATCTGGGTATCGGGGCAGTGCTCTCCCAGCGGTCACCTCTTGATGGCAAGCTCCATCCCTGTGCCTTTCTCTCCCAGAAACTTTCCCCGGCAGAGAGGAATTATCAAATCAAATCAAATCGTAATCAATTTTATTTGTATAGCCCAAAGTCACAAAGTACATTTGCCTCAGAGGGCTTTACAATCTGTACAGGGAGTGACACCCTCTGTCCTTAGACCCTCGGTTCGAGTGAGGAAAAACTTGCCCACAAAAACCCTTTTAACAGGGAAAAACTGTGGAAGAAACCTCAGGAAGAGCCACAGATGAGGGATCCCTCTCCCAGGACGGACAGACGTGCAATGGATGTCACGTGCACAGGACAAATCAACACAAACAAATTGTACAATGACTGATAAATGACAATGAATTACAATGAATGATAAAATTATTACAGTACAGATATGGTAGTAATAATGACAGTAATATATGTAGTGGGCGTCGTGCAGGATCACAGCAGCAGCCACGATTCACTGAGAACCTGCTGACAGACAAACTCCGGGGAAGTTTGGTTAGTAACATACATTAATGAGACATGTCCACAGATAGAGAGAGATATTATGATGTGGGTGATCGGGAACTGTTGGCCGTGAAGGTGGCTTTGGAGGAGTGGCGGCACTGGCTGGAGGGAGCTGAGCAGCCGTTTCTAGTGTGGACCGATCATAAGAATCTGGAGTACATTAGAGCAGCAAAACGCCTCAACTCCAGGCAAGCCAGGTGGGTGCTCTTCTTAAATAGATTCGATTTCACTTTATCGTACCGCCCAGGTTCTAAGAACACCAAACCCGACACCCTTTCCAGGATGTTCGATCCTGATCCCAGACCTAAGACTCCCTCCACAATTCTCCCTTCCTCCTGTGTGGTAGGAGCGGTCACATGGGCTATCGAGAAGAGGGTGAAAGAAGCTTCTGCCAACACCCCTGCCCCGGCAGGGTGCCCACAAAATCGTCTTTTTGTGCCTGTCTCCTTGTGTCCACAGGTGATCCACTGGGCTCACACATCACGAGTCGCCTGCCATGCGTCCACAGGTGATCCACTGGGCTCACACATCACGAGTCGCCTGCCATCCTGGGACTGCTCGGACTATATTTATTATCAAGCAGCGCTTCTGGTGGTCAGCGATGGAGAAGGAGGTAGGGGAATATGTGGCCGCCTGTCCTGTCTGTGCTAGGAACAAGGTCTCCCGGCAATCTCCAGCAGGTCTTTTGCAACCCCTCCCGGTTCCCCATCGTCCCTGGTCCGACATCTCTTTGGACTTTGTCACTGGTTTGCCGCTATCGGATGGTAACACTACCATCCTCACCATTGTGGACAGATTCTCTAAGATGGTACACTTTGTGCCACTCTCCAAACTGCCCTCTGCCAGGGAAACGGCAGAGATTTTGTTGTTGCATGTGTCGCATCATGTTCCCAGGACGTGGTAGATCGTGGTCCACAGTTCGTGTCCCAGTTTTGGAAGGCTTTCTGCACCCTCATAGGAGCCACGGTCAGCCTGTCCTCGGGATTCCACCCTCAGTCTAATGGACAGACTGAGAGACTCAACCAGGAGTTGGAAACGGGTCTTCGTTGCCTCGTCTCCCAGAACCAGAGATCGTGGAGCAAGCACCTCATTTGGGTGTAGTATGCACACAACACGCTTCCCAGTTTCTCTTCTGGTCTCTCTCCCTTTCAGTGTGCATATGCTGTCACATCCAGCCCCTGCTCCTCGTACTCCAGTCTCCCCTAATCACCTGTGTATTTAAACCCTTTGTTTCCCCTTCCCCAGTGCCTGTTTTTGGACCCTGCCTTTGCCTTACTCCTTTGGATTGTTTGCCTGCCTTACCTGACTGATCTCCCATGTACCGAACCATGGATTGTAATTAAAGACTGGTTACCTCTTGTATCTGCCTCCCGAGTCCTGCAGTTGAGTCCTGTGTCCGTGCCTTGTAACAGTACAGATGTAGCAACTTAAAAGTTCCCGTGTTTCCGTGACGGGCCTGTGACGGGCCGTGACTGGTCCTTCACAGGTCCTTCAACGGTCCTTCGCTGGTCCGTGACCGAAATGTAATCCCCCGCAATGACGTAGTCAGTGAGGCCCCGACTGGGAACGCCCCTAAGCAGTCTGTGTAAAAACCAGCTGCAATGCCTCATTTGTCCACGGGGAGGAGCAGTGATGTTCCGCTCTCACCGTAGACTGTCTAAACTAAGACACATCTGGACAGATACGCTGGGGTGACCCGATCAGCTGATCAGCGGATCAGTTGATGGGAAAAAAAAAAGTTGCGATAAGATAACTACTGAGGCAGCGCTCCAGCCGCTCGTATCTGCAACTCTATGTCACGCACAACAACAACATGCCAACATAAAGTTGTTATTAAAGAAAACTCCGCTTGTAACATCCGTAACATAGCCTAGATGTTGTTGATTTAAACAGTGACCATAAGCTAAATTGCGTAAAGCGTAAATGGAAAGAATTACGGGCGAATCAAGTATGAAATAAGTCAAGTATTTTTGGTTTTAATAAAGTTTGCAGTATAAGCTTACGAAACCATCAAACATATATTTAGGCATTCCATGAAAGACTTTATTCGCAAGGAGACTAAGCCAGTTTTAGCCTGTGTTCAAGATTAGGAATAAAGTCCAGCAAAACCAGTTGCTACTGTATAGTATACAGTAGTCAAACCAGCTGCATTTTCCGCTCTGTGATTTGTGACACTAAGAGACCAAAAAGCCCATCAAGTGCAAACAATGAGAATGCTAATGAGCTGTTTGTATGGTTAACCTGGCCTAAAGCGTGCACTACAGTAAATACCTGCAGGGCTTCCAAAACGCTCGTCTCTGCAGCTCTATGTCACGCACAACAACACCAAGCCCTCCCCTCCAAATAAACTGTTAATTAAAAAAAACCTTGCTTGTATCGGCAGGTCTAACACAGGCCTGGCAGCCCCGTGACGTCCGAACCGTTTTTTGTAACTTTTTTAAGGGTTAGTTTGTTGTTTACATGCAGATAAGCGAGAGAGAGGCGCGAGCACAAGAGAAGAGACGCTCCGGTAATTATGCAAAGACTAGTGGTGGCCATAGATTAATCGCGCCAATCGAACAGCTGATTGTGCCGGCATTAGCGCGATCAGCTGTTTCCCAGAGTAAACAAAGGCTGTCCAGGTGGAAGTGACATTTAAAAAAACAACACCAAGAAAAACCACAAGAAAAACACGACAAAAGCACAAAACTCTCTAAATTGCTAGAGAGATCAGGACTCCACGGAGTTACAGTGAAGAAAACAAAAGAGAAATAGTCAAAAGTCAAAAAGCGGCTTGAACAGCTTTGAGAATAGATTAATGGTGATATTTTTTTTATCGCCCGATAAAACGCAGATAACTGCCCACCACTAGTAAAGACAGAACAGCCTAGATGTTGTTGATTTGGTGAATGCTGACATGTTAGATATAAACACCTTAAATTTAATTTCAATTCATGAACACGCTCAAATCATCAGAGATGTATAAAGTACTGGAGTAAAGGAGTGGAGTACAAGTACAAGTGCTATATCAAAAAACTGACTTGAGTAGAAGTTGAAGTGTTCTTTAAACACCATACTTAAGTAAAAGTACTAAAGTATTCAAAAAGTTTTGTACTTAAGTATTGCAAGTAGAAGTATGTAAAAAATTGCTACTCAAGTACTGAAAGTAAAAGTACAAGTACAAGTACTGTTGTTTATATTATTTCAAATATTTATTAAGGCACAACTTCTAATGTTACAGTGTTACAATGTTCATGGTAGAGTTCTATGATTTCCCATGGTCTGTGAATGCGTCTAAATGAATGCCAGAGCAAGGGGGCGGGGGAGCAGGTGAGAGAGCGCGTGCCTGGGTGAGTCAAGTGCAGTGTGACAAGTACGGCGCACGAGCGAGGTTGATGTGTGAGACCGGGACTGTTATGTTGGTTTTTTGGCGTGGTTACGGCCGACAGTCACCGAGTCCTGTCACCAAACCGTTCAGCAATAAATGCAGTTTGTTCAATATCGCCTCGTCATTCATCACGTGTCCGGCTGGACGCTACAATAGTAACGAGTAACGATTCAGCACATGAAAAATGTATAGGAGTAAAAGTATTAAATTCATCAAAAATATGTAGTGCAGAAAAAGTGGAAGTTGGGGGAAAAAATAATACTTCAAAAAAGTACAGATACTGCATTGTAGTACTTAAGTACAGTACTTAAGTAGTTCCACTTCGTTACTATACATCTCTGCAAATCATAAGGCTACTGTATATTATGCAGTAGTCAAACCAGCTGCATTTTCCGCTCTGTAATCTGTGACACTGGGAGACCAAATGCTAATGCGGTGTGTAAGCTACATCATCTCCAGGTAGAACTATAAAAAAGTTCTCCGAGAGAAGCGCCATCTCCTGTTCATACCCTGTAATCACGAATCATGAATGGGTGGAGTTACAGTAAAAAATAGACACGCCCAGGAGAAGGAGGGGGGTCACTCCGGTCACGGAACTTGGCAGGCAGCCAGCTGGAAGACGGCTGCCACTCAGCTGGCGTTCAGCTTGAACGGGAACTTTTGAGTTGCTACTACTGTATGTAGTAAACATGGACGTAGTAACAGGTTTCCGAAGAGCCGTTGTGAAGCTCAGTGTGATGGCTCTGGTTAACTCCAGTCTTTGTAGTCCTGCCTCCACCTGCACCAGCTAATCTAAAAATTGGCAAAGAGTGTGGGTGGAGGTAAGTCTTAATTCTGCATAAGTTTAAGCCTTAATATCATTTGAACAGGTGAGTTGTATAAAAATTCACCCTCACTACAATTTTCAGTTCAATTTTATTTATAATTTCCCTGGAGTTTCTGTGCATCTCTCGTCCAGCAGGTTCTCATGGATCGTGGCTGCTGCTGTGGTCCTGCATGACGTCCACTACATATATTATTATTGTCATTATTGCTACCATATCTCCATTACAGTTTATAGTTAGTTAATGTTTTGCTGCAGACCGTCTACCAATGAGCTTGGGTCTGCTCAAGGTTTCTGTGGGACAGAGAGGCGGTTAGCTGGACCTGTACCAGGGTCTGGTTGGTGTTGCTGGGCCCTCTTCACGACATCCTCAATTTCCCAGGTCACAGCTGCTACTACACAGGACGGAGGCAGGATGGTAGATGATGCCAAGGGAGCATCTTCGGGACCAAACTGGCGGGAGAGAGCATCAGGTTTTATGTTACTGGATCCAGGACGATAGGTTAGGGTGAAGTTAAATCGACCAAAGAATAATGCCCACCAGGCCTGACGGGAGTTGAGGCGTTTGGCAGTTTGAATATAGGACAGATTTTTATGATCAGTCCAGACAATAAATGGCTGCTCTGCTCCCTCCAACCAGTGTCTCCATTCCTCTAAGGCCAGTTTAACAGCAAGGAGCTCACGGTTACCAATGTCATAGTTTTGCTCGGCTGGCGACAGCCGACGGGACAGGAAGGCACAGGGGTGTAGCTTCTGATTAGAAGCAGCACGTTGAGAGAGGACTGCTCCAGGAAAAGGGGAGAGTTGGGGATGTGAGCTTGGAAAGGGGGGCAGCAACGCGACTGTAGTCTCTGATGAATCTGCGATAGAAATTCGCAAAACCAAGGAACCGTTGAAGCTGCTTACGGGACGTTGGTCTGGGCCACTCAACCACAGCTTGTGTCTTGGTTGGGTCTGTCTTCACTTGCCCGCTCTCAATAATGTATCCCAGGAAAGCCACTGAAGGCACATGGAACTCGCTCTTCTCAGCCTTTACAAACTGGACATGTTCCTCTGTACTCCTGGAGAAGATGAGGATGTCATCCAAATAGACAAAGACAGAGCGATTGAGAAGATCACGGAGGACATCATTCACTAGGGCCTGGAAAACAGCAGGAGCATTGGTGAGTCCAAAAGGGATTACCAGGTATTCAAAGTGGCCAAGGGGGGTGTTGAAACTTGTCTTCCACTCGTCTCCCTCTCTGATCCTGACAAGATGGTAGGCATTCCGCAGGTCCAGTTTGGAGAAGATGGTGGCTCCCTGTAAGGACTCGAAAGCAGAACTGATTAAAGGCAAAGGATATTTGTTCTTTATGGTGATGTTGTTTAGTCCACGGTAGTCAATGTATGGTCGCAGAGTCTTATCCCTACGACGCTCCCGCAGGCGATTATCTATCCTGATGGCTAAGGCAATTAAGCTATCCATGCGATGTCTGACTCATCCTTGACAGCCAACTCGTCTTTTACTGCTTCGCTTAACCCCTTGAGAAAAACCCCCTGAAGTGACTCATCATTCCAGCCTGACTCTGCTGCCAATGTTTCGAAATCCACTGAGTACTCTGCTACACTGCGGGCACCTTGGTGAAGAGACAATAGGCGCAGACTGGCATCTTTACCTTTAACAGGGTGGTCAAAAACTTTTCTCATTTCTGCCACAAAACTGGCATAGGAGGAGTTAATCACAGGGAGAGCCACTCCAAACAGCAGCACCCTAAGCTCTAGCCCTCCCAGTTAACAACCCAACAACGAAGGCAATCTTAGACTTATCCGTAACGTATGTCTGTGGCTGTAGATCAAACACAAGGGAGCATTGAAGCAAAAACGATTGACAAGTCCCCAGATCACCATCATAGCGTTCAGGCGCTGGGACATAAGGCTCTCTGGGCAGATGAGGCATTGCGGGAGGTTGGTCAGAAATGGAGGGACTGGGACTAGCTGGAACTGATAGGGATTGGGCTGCACAAAACTGGCTCTCGATTCCGGACACAGTAACAGACAAACTTCTCAAAGTCTCTACTACCTCTCGAAGAACACGGTCATGTTGACCAACAAGGGTTCCTAGAAAGGCACGGGCTTGGCGGAGATCCGAGGAGGCTTGAAGAAGCTCATCCGAGGCCGCTGGGTCAAAGTTCTGGTCAGATCGTTCTGTCATGGTTGCACAGGTTGACCCAGAATGCAGGCTCGGACAACGGTTAGTGAGAGAAGGGGATTTATTGTGAAGTGGGAGAAGAGGGAAAGGAGAGGGCCCTGATACGAGGTGGAGGGAATGGCTGAGGTGACGCAGTGGTGGGAATGGATGGAGGAGGCACGGAGTCTGGACTGACTGAAGGTGGTGGATGGAGAGCTGGCAAGCAGGTGGTGACGATGGTGGTGGACCTGAGCACAAGAGATCGGAGGTTAGAGTTCAGGAAAACAACAAGGAGCACAAGGAACGGGTAGTTAAAGACGGTCCGACGTGATCTACCACGGAGGCTGAACAAACAATCTGACAAGGAGTGGGAGGAAGGCCAGGGTTTATATGCAGGTGGAGTGATGAGTTGATGGAAGGCAGGTGAGGTGAGGAACGGCAGGTGTGCTTCATTTGATGATTATCCAGGATGCCCAGGGAAAAGTGCCACGCCCACAACACAGACAGACAAGTAAACACAACACAAGGATAGGGAGACAAGGGGAAACAGAGAAACAACCACAGTCACGACTGCCATCGTGACATTCTGCCTGTTAAAAGGAAGGTTTTTCCTCGCCACCCTCACCAAGTGCTTGCTCATGGTGGAACTGTTGGTCTCTGTAAATAATATTTAATATAATTATTATATAGTTATAATATATAATATATATAAATATAATAATAATTATATAATATATTTCTGCTGTGAAGACATTTTAACATGGGGACCTATGGACTTATGGACTGACTGGTGAGTGACCATTTGAGGAACTGCAGTTTAAACTTGGTGTAAACATATTGCCATGAGCAGTACTGTGGAAATTAACCTATGACTTATGAAGTATTATAGGAAGGATCTAGAAAACAGCCTCTTCTAGGTATTTGCCCGGTATATCATATCAAGCTGTGAGGTTGCCAAGACAAACATTGAGTCACAAAGCTCTCCTGCAGGTGAAGGAGTGTGTGTGTGTGCTTGTGTGTGTGTGTGTGTGTGTGAGAGAGAGAGAGAGAGAGAGAGAGAGAGAGAGAGCAGTGCATAATAGGTTGATAGTCTGTCAAAAGCATAAAGATGTTTCATTTTTCCACCTGCAGTCAGACAGTCTTATGGTTAACATTAGTTGACACTACCACTTTTTTTTTTATCAAAGTGACACACTTGTTATTGTTAGAGTATGAACACAGACACCCAGTGACGTCTGTCTCCTCTGTATCTGCATCCACTATTCTCCTTATGTTCTTTCTCCTTGTGTGGCAAACTCTCAACTTAAAATTAGTACCGTATGTTTGTAGCATGATGATGATACACCTTATATCTAACTATTTAAACCTGATATCCTGGTACGGCACATTGTTCAATGAAGAACAGCAGCTTTGCTCAGCATGAATTTATTTTGGTTACAGCACTGAAGGACAAAAATCCTCCCAGAAAATCAAACATTGAATTACATTTGCTCTTCAAACGATCACATCCTGGGAATTTCACTCTGTTGTCTGTATGTTTCGTGTGTGCTACAATAAAATGACCTGATGCATCCAATGTGTGTTACACTTACTATCACATTCAGTGAGTTATTGCTATTTCTGCTCTCTGTCTTTCAGAGTTCAGTTTTAGCCATGTATATATTTTTTTCTATTTCTTTTTTTTCAGTTTTCTTAACATATATGATGTATTGTCACGTGCAAACGCACCAAACATTCATCTAGCAGACGTGTCTTCCTCTGCATCACCGGTTCTTTCATCACTTATCCTTTGTGAGGGGCTGGAGACAATCTTAGCTCTACAGTAGTAGCAACTTAAAAGTTCCCGTTCAAGCTGAACGCCAGCTGAATGGCCGTCAGGACTCAGCCAGCTGTCTGCTAAGTCCCGTGACCGGAGAGACCCCCCTCCTTCTCCTGGGCGTGTCTATTTTTTACTGTAACTCCACCCATTCATGTGATTACAGGGTATGACCAGGAGATGGCGCATCTTTCACAGAACTTTTTTACAGTTGTTCTACCTGGGGATGACGTAGCTTACACACCTCGTTAGCATTCTCGTTGCTCAATCTTTTGTTTGCGCTTACAGTAATGGGCTTTTTGGTCTCCCAGTGTTACAGATCAGAGCGGAAAATGCAGCTGGTTTGACGACTGTACTCGATACGTGCTGTATGATGTGAGCGGGTTCATGCATTGAATTAAATTTAAGGTGTTTATATCTAACATGTCCAGCAGTCACCAAATCAACACATCTTTAAGTTCTGTCTGCCTTTACTAGTGGTGGCCGTTAATCTGCGTAACGTGAGACCTTATCGAGGCATAAAAAAAGAGACCATTAATCTATTCCTCAAAGCTGTGTCCAGCCTGTGAGTCGCGTTTTTTGACACTTTTTTTCTCTTTTGTAATTTTTGTTTTCTTCGCTGTAACGTGGAGTCCTGAACTCTCTAGCAATGGTTTTTTAAGAGTTTTGAGTTTTTCTCATGTTTTTTAAAATGCCGATGCCACCTGGACATCTTGCCTGTTTACTCCTGAAACAGCTGATCGCGCTAAATGCCGGGCCTGCAATTGGCGCATTAATCTACAGTATCTATGTGTCACCACTAGTCTTAACATAATTACTGAAGCGTCTCTTCTCTTGTGCTCGCGCACTCTCTCTCGCTTATCTGCATGCAAACAACAAACTAACCTTTAAAAATTTGCAAAAAGAATTGAAGAATAACAACAGCAATAATACCTCCTATTGAATATTTGGTCTCTGTCATCACATCATCACACATGACGGTTTCATAAGCGTATACTGCAAACTTTATTAAAACCAAACTAATTTGACTTATTTCACACTTGATTCACCCGTAATTCTTTCCATTTACGCTTTACGCCATTTAGCCTATGGTCACTGTTTAAATCAACAACATCTAGGCTATTCTGTCCTCACTGTACATAATTACTAAAGCGTCCTTTGCACCACTAGCCACACCCATGATTGTCTGTCCTGCATTTTCCGCTCTGATTTGCGTGACACGTGGGGGGGGGGGAGGCCCATTAAGTGCAAACAAAAGGTTGAAACCTACATAACAAAGGGCTTCCAAATGGCTGTTAATCACCAGGTATTCTCCCTCTTTAAATGGCGTCTCACAACGATCAAACTGTGATCAAATATTCAATAGGAGGTATTATTGCTGTTGTTATTCTTCAATTCTTTTTGCAAATTTTTAAGGGTTAGTTTGTTGTTTGCATGCAGATGAGCGAGAGAGAGTGCGCGAGCACAAGAGAAGATACGCTATGTTATGATATATTTTATTTATTATTGGTTTATTAACTGTTTACCAAATCAACAACATCTAGGTTATTGTCCTCACTGTACATAATTACTGAAGCTTTTCTCTCGCGCACTCTCTCTCTGTCGCTCCCTCTTAATCTGCATGTAGTGAAAGCCACAGCTGGACATCAGTATCCATCATACTGTACAGTATACTGTACTATCAATATGGCCACTATGGCGTTCAGAGGAATACTCAGAAATCAAACATGTTTCATACTGCAGGCTTCAGAAAGCATCAAACAGATATAACTCATAAAAAACAGTTACGGTTTTCTTTAATAACAAGTTTATGTTGGCATGATGTTGTTGTGCGTGACATGGAGTTGCGGCTGCAGCGGTGGCTCAGTGTTACCTTATCACAACTGTTTTTTTCCCATCAACCAATCCGCGGAATACTTGGTGCTGTGTGGGGCGATATGAACGGATCATGATGATCCTTTGCACCACTAACCACACACATGATTGTGCTCAGTCTCAGCTGATCGGGTCACCCGCTCACCCCAGCTTATCTGTTCAGATGTGTCTTAGTTTAGACAGACTACGGTGAGAGCGGAACATCACTGCTCCTCCCCGTGGACAAATGAGGCATTGCAGCTGGTTTTCACACAGACTGCTTAGGGGCGTTCCCAGTCGGGCCCTCACTGACTACGTCATCGCGGGGGTTTACATTTCGGTCACGTGCCAGCCAAGGACCGTTCAAGGACCTGTCGAGGACCAGTCACTGCCCTGTCACGGTCCCGTCACGGAAACACGGGAACTTTTAAGTTGCTACATCTGTATGTGGACAAGAGGCAGGGTACTGATCTATCACACAGGACATATAGACAAACAAACATTCACATGACGTAGAATTACTCATTTTGTGATTTGCTGTGTTGCTGAAATTTCTGGGAAGCAATTCACCGACACAAAATATGGATCTTGAGTCAATCAGTTGGTCCTTAAAGGTTTTTTTCATTTTATTCTTGCAAGAGGAACAGTTCTACAAATGCACAAGACAGTCTGCAGAAAATGTTCAGGGTGGGGCAGTCCCACGCTGATTCTTATACACTTCTAAGGAGTATTCGTCATTATTATGATTTACTTATCTAACTGTAGCAGGTGGCTACAATGGAATGTGTTCATCACTATCAAACCTCACTAACAAGTTCTGCTGGACCGTGAGAACCAAGGTCAAGTTTATACATACAAACTACTTCTACAAAAAACTTGCATAAATGAGAGAAAGATTTCTAAGTGCAAGGTACTGAGTGAAACCAAACAAGACTATAAGGCACACAGTGTTATACTTAAAAAAACTTTTTGAATATTACTGAGATCAAACATGGCTATATATGGTTATAAAAGAACACACAATCATGTAATATAAATTCTCCATTAGCTGCCCCCAGTTTCAAAGTTTAATCTCACTGTGGTAAATATGGACAGCTGTACTTGAGTATTTGTTCAGATTACATTGCTTCTGACACACCACTATTGCTCACACTTCTCTTAGCTATCTCTTGTGCTCTTTGCTCTCTTCTCCTCTGCCATTATGTCTTTAGAGGCTGCTGAGCCCTGTTGCATTGCCCACTTGTCCTCCTCCAGTTCTGCTGCTCATTCTGGTGTTTTTCCCCTGTTTGCATTCCCCCTGAAAAAATCCTTACTTACTTTACTGTCCATCAGGAAAATCTGTAAATCACAGTTGAGGCGTCAGAGGGAAAACCAGAAACCTTTTCTCCATAAAATGTGATCCAACAAAATCAGAGAAATAGATGGTGTGTCACTTAGTGCTGTAAAACGTTATGTACATCTTACAGGTACGCAAGACGTACACCAGACAGACACACCACTCACCTGATTACATGTCAGTACATAATGTAAAATGTGTTATTTATGGTCGAAATGTTACAGTGCTGCTTTAAGTAGAGAGACCTCTGAACTAGCATTTAGATGTGACATTTCTAAAAATAACAGCAGCTCTTACTGTTTTTAATGAAAATCTATCAGTGTGTCAGTGAGCTGACAAAGTGTCTCTGTATCCTCAATGGAAAAAGCATGCTCCTGTTGTGGAGCAGCACAGCTGATGCTGGTTACATAACACTGTCTGGATGACTGAGGGTCACAGGCTGTAGCTGATTCCTTATTCTGCCAATGATGCTTCATCAAGTGATGAATGTGACAGGATTTAGTCAGATTTTAGTGAGGCGGCTGAACACATGCATCATCAGTATGGCAGAGACATCATCCTGTATGTATCAAGGACAAAAGCAATCTGTGATGGAGATGTTGATCTGTATCACAGTCAGCTTCACCTCGACATGTTGCACTCGTGCCTCTGAGGTGAAGGATCAGATGAACTGCAGACATTTCAAAATAAAAGCATTATAAGTGTATAGTGTACGATGGAAAAACTGACATGAAAGCCACAGCTCTGAATGACTACTAGTGGGTTTTCCTCAGTGTGATGATGCTCCAGTCACGTATTGTGCATGTGAGGATCCACACGTACGCCTCGAACTGCATGGCAATGATGGTTACTTAAGCCCGCAGCTGTGTTTTACAGGCAACAAGCATTTCCTCGACGTTCCCGCCTGAGGAAGCTCTTAAACAGCAGCCAGCACGCTGTTCATTGTAACGTTCTTCACATTGGCTTCTGAAATAAATGCATTTTCTGTACGCTACCTTGACATGTTTGAACATGTATTACTTCAGACAGCTGCCTAGAATCTAAAATACAACTTCAGTGACACGTTGACCTAATGAGGTAAATCAGGCTATTTTACATACAAATAACTTGCCATCCTCAGAGGGGTCTAGAGAAATTAATTAGATGAAAAGATCTTCCAAAATCTTGAGACAGAATTTGAAAACGAGCCCAAGATGTTTGCAGTGATGTAACACAACATCCACAGCCATGTTGGAACCCCTGGCCTCAGCACCAGCAGAGAACATCTGACTTTCTGTACTCACAGACACAGATGAACCTTTCTCATGTTTTCAAATTAGCATATTTTCTTTGTAGTGATTTCATTTGACCTTGACCTTAAAAACTGAGATCAAGGTCAACAGTGTTGTTTTTTCTTGACAAGAATACAGACAAAACTGGGATTTATGTAGTGAGCTGAGCTGGCTTTTAATCCCAGTGTATGTAATCTTCTCCACTGTTTTGGTGGGATCTGAAACATGGACATGTCATCTTTATAGGATAGGTACATTTAATAAAGATCTTCATGTTTTCTGACAGATTTTTGATCGACTCATCAGAATCAGAATCAAACAGCTTTACTGCCAAGTCGGTTTAAGGTAAAAAGGAATTTGTGCCTGTAAGACAACACTGAGGGTATAAAACAGCACCTTTCTCAGCATCACTGTCACAGCTCTACGACATAATCCAGCATCCTCTGACTGGATGAAGTGTTGTGTCAGTCCCGCTGAAAGCCGAGCTCTGATTGGCCCCCTCCCCGGTGAGGTCTCGCCCCTCTGACCTAGCTCATTGCTCGCCCTTCTCCGGCTCCATCTCTCCATTTTACAGCCGCAGCCGCAGCTTCCCGCATCTGTCTCCGCTCATCCCGTGCACGTTACATCAGCCTGGTGAGTTTGATTTATCCACCCGAGACTTTGAAACATCACAGAGCTGAGAGGAGGACAGCTTCACTCACGTTCACCTCACACAGTATAGCCTGTTACGTCTTTATTATTTCATTTAAAAGCACTTCGTAACGCTGCTGTTATTATGTTATGTTATTATTGTATGTAAAATGATAATGTCTTCCTGAAGCCACATAGTATCACGGTAAAGCTGCAGTTAGTCTGGCCGTCCATTTGAACTTGGGAACTCCAGCTCAAAGTCACCGTGATGGCTTGGCGAGGACACGGAAGTGCCGTAATGGAAGCTGCTACAGTTATTACTGGAGTACTCAGGCGGTACTACACTGTAGTACTACTGTAGTACTAGTAGTACTACAGTGTACACAGTGTAGTACGAGAAGCTGTCAGTGTGTCAGGTGTCGTCGGTAGAAGTGTGAACAGGTCGCTGAGCCTCAGCTGGTGTGAGAGAAGAGTTCTTCATCAGCGGGAAGGACGTGACGCACTTTTCTCTGTGAGGCGTCCTTCATTTGTTCAGGAGGAGAAATGTCTATATTCACATGTAAAATGACAATACAACTAAATACTCTGTCCCAGTCCTTCACGCAGAGTCACTGACAGACTGTAAAACAGCCTGTCTTGCTACTCGAACCGAACTTTAAGCTAGTTTAGTCCTCAATAGGCGTCGACCTCCTCCAAAGAGGACAGGAAACAGACTGTCTGTCATCTGTTCAACCAATCTTTGTTTTTATGTGAAATAATTATCATTTAACAACTCAAGCAACAACTGTGACGAGTTTAACAGGGAAATGTCACCTGATAAAAGCAGCACATCATATTTTTTAGTTATCTAATAATGAAGATAATGGTTCAGGTCCAGCCTGGGCCTGTCCATGGTAGACTCCTCTCCTCACACTCACGTTTATGTAATAGTACTAATAAACTCCAAATGACTGCATTCATTTTCTCTGTTGGGTTTGGGCAAACAAATTGATTTTATTAATATTGAATGCATAAACCTGCCTACTACTACACTACTGTGTAGTGGAAGCACATTGAGTTTATTAGTACTATTACATAAATCTTATTATTTGCGTCACATTAAGTTTATTGGTTAATGTATATTAAACCTATGTAATTCAAATGGAAGGACATTTTCTTTGTAATTGAAATACAGAAGTTAATGTTCAAATATCTTTGTTTGTCAGATAAATGGGGGATGATGGAGGGGAAAACAACACAGTATCTTTATCTGAAATGTGGAGAAAACAGATGAAGTGGCATAGATTGGAAACACTGAAGTAAGGGACAAGAGAGATGTAGGATGCACAATCTTAAGGTAAACAGGTTGTGCAGTGTTAAGACTGAAAACTCAAAAAAAAGAACATTTCAGGCTAAAAAAATGAAGAAATATTGTGTGAATCATCTGAATGAATAAAAAGAGAGTGGAGAACTCTCTTAGTAACGAGCTTTCAGGCCTTGCAGAGAAATGTTTTACCGTTGATAAAGAATAACATGTTCTCTGCTCTCTCTTCACACTTCCTTTACACACGTGGACAATAATGCCGTGGTCTTGTGGTTTGATTTTGTAAGATTGCGAAAATCTTCTGTTTCCGTTACAGTGAAATAAGGTTTGTCTCTCTCTTTCTCCCAGTCAACATGACTCACGCGTACCCCTTCCTGAGTGCTGAGCAGAAGAAGGAGCTCAGTGACATCGCTCAGAGGATCGTGGCTGCTGGGAAAGGCATCCTGGCAGCTGATGAATCCACAGGTACGACTGCAGCAGACCGTGTGACCTCACAGAGAAGGGGCAGTAATGAATGACATGTAACAGGATCACGCTTATCTTGTTAACCACCACGACCAACCACAGCCCAGTTCAGTCACAGTAATCCCATTAAAAACATTGAGAACAAATATGAGACTGTGAGGTGGGGGGCTTGCAAACAGCAACTACACTGGTAGATACTACTAAAACGGTTCCCTAAAGGTTTTTAGAAAGAAGACTTCCACAAAGTATTGTTCAGTGTTTATGTTTGGTTTGTTATAACCTATAGTATCTCTCACTTCCACCCGTCTTGCCTGTCTCCTGGCACCTCCAGGTAGCGTCGCCAAGCGCTTCCAGAGCATCAACGCCGAGAACACGGAGGAGAACAGGAGGCTTTACCGCCAGCTCCTCTTCACCGCTGATGAACGGGTCCACCCCTGCATCGGAGGCATCATCTTCTTCCACGAGACGCTCTACCAGAAGACGGACGATGGAAAGCCCTTCCCCCAGCTGGTCAAAGAGAAGGGCATGGTGGTGGGCATCAAGGTGGACAAGGGCGTGGTTCCCCTCGCTGGCACCAACGGAGAGACCACCACTCAGGGTACAGAGCTGCTGTTTACTGCGATGAGGGCAGATAGATTACTTAACGTGTGCTCTAGACAAATCTGATCAAATGGTATAAATTACTGATTACCATTACTTTGAATGGATGTGTAGTGGAGGAATGCTTCACATTTACATAACCAACAGCAGGTACACATACAATATGAATAAGATAAACACAGAGCAGTACAGCGACATTTAAACTCAACTGTACAGTTAGCGAAGTGATCAGGATGTATGTCAAGCACTGGCAGTGTTGGAGAGGAGCACTACAAGTTTAATTATATTTTATTTAATTCAATTTAACATTTCCACTAAGTATCAGGACAGAGAGACTAAACACTCTCACTGCATGGTCACTTCTGTGAAGATTAAAAAGCTCACAGATGATTTAAATGTTGCTGTACGTCAGGAGCAGCTGACAAACGACTGTCACAACCTAACCACCGATGAAAAGTAGCTTGAAGCTTCACAGTTTGAAAGTATCTTCCCAAACACCAGTGAGTAACAAGCTGGAGTCAGGATTTAATTGATTGATTGATTAATCAGGGTTTAATTAGCTCAGCATAAAGACTGGAAGCAGGGGGAAACTGCTTGCCTGTCCTCTGTCCAAAGTGAAACAGAATACACCCACTAACACCTCAATTAACCTCACTCTACTTACACATTTCTCATTTCATGTTTCTCATCACACTCTTAATGAAATAAGACATAAATATATTTTATGTATTGTATTTTTCATATATAGCTTGTGGCCTCAGGACAGATGATGACATTCAGCATTTTAGCTGCTTACTGTTTGCAACACTGTGTGTGTTGAACACATTTTCAAAAGTGATGAAATACACACACTTCTCTTCTAACAGATAGAACACACTCCCTCTGATACAGTTCAGCTCACTTCAATTCAATTTTATTTATATAGCACCAATTCATAACAGTTATCTCATGACTCTTTTCATACAGAGCAGGTCTAGACTGTGCTCTTGATAATATAATCTACAGAGTCCGACAGTTTCATCATGAGCAAGCAGTTGTTGCCAGTGGCAAGGAAAAAGCTCGAGCTGAACCTCAGCTCAGCTCATTGGTGGGAGGTCATCTGCTGTGGCTGGTTGAGTTAAGAATAGTAACGTTCATAGAGACACTTCAAACTGAACTCTTAACAAAGACATGAGAGCTCCAACATCTGTTTACCCTCCTCTGGATCCACAGTAGCAGAGAACACTTAAACATTAATATTTTAGAAGTACTAACATGGTTAAAACAAGCTTAAACACTCTTTGCTCTCAGCCTCATTCATATTTTTCTGGGGGGCGTTCCACACCTCCCTTCATCACTGTAACCCACTGTCTGTGCCGTGTCTCTGTCAGGTCTGGACGGGCTCTACGAGCGCTGCGCTCAGTACAAGAAGGACGGCGCAGACTTTGCCAAGTGGCGATGTGTGTTAAAGATCACCCCAACCACCCCGTCCAGTCTGGCCATCATGGAGAACGCTAACGTGCTGGCCCGCTATGCCAGCATCTGCCAGATGGTAAGACACACACACACACACACATATTCAGACAGCACACATATGTAGATTTCAGTTAAATAACTCTTGTCTGTCAATGCGATGATGTAACACAAACAGCTGTTACACAACTCAGTACACAGTTGAGCCATGAGATTCCCTGTAACAGTTGGTACACAATTCACGAGCACAGGGGAAGTGCTATTGTCTGTTGTCATGACCCCCCTCACCCTCCCACCACCTCTCCTCAGCATGGCATCGTGCCCATCGTGGAGCCTGAGATTCTTCCAGACGGGGAGCACGACCTGCAGCGCTGCCAGTACGTCACAGAGAAGGTGAGTGATCTCTGACGTGATGATCGGACTAAAGCAGGAACGTTACCCTCTCTCTGACATGTTGGCAAAAACAAGGTGTGTGGCACATATTTTCACTTTGACTGGTCATGTCTGATCATGTCATATCTCATACTTCGTCTGCTGTTGATTTAAACACGTTTGTTATGTTGAAAGCCACAGCAGGAACTAACAGTGAGTTTACTGTTTTTTGTTCCATAGCAGCATTTCTAGAAAAGGAAAGGAACTTTGTGAGAAGGCACTATGATTATTATGTATGCTATAAAAAGATGATCTCAGGGCACAAGGCGAGGAAGACAGCAATAAGAACTGAAATATGAGTTTATAGCGGTTACAGATAATGGACGGATCTGAGTTTATAGGTGGTCTGTCATCATCACTACTGTTAGAATCAGTGATAAAATATATTAGCTGAAGCTGCTATGATTCTGACAGCTGTTAAATCATGTTGATGGCCAAAAGTTTAGAATGACAGAATTGTGAGACATTCACTTCAGGAACAAAAAGCAAAGTCTCATGAGGTGAAGAGTTGACTGCCGTGCCAGCTGTCTGACTCTCTCTGTCTCTTCCAGGTGTTGGCAGCTGTCTACAAGGCGCTGTCTGACCACCACGTCTATCTGGAGGGCACGTTGCTCAAACCTAACATGGTGACCGCCGGACACTCCTGCCCCAAAAAGTATGGCGCTCAAGAGATCGCCATGGCAACTGTCACTGCTCTGCGCCGCACCGTACCCCCCGCTGTGCCAGGTGAGACGAACATTGAGATGTTTGCACACATGGTTCTCATGTCAGGACTTTATCTCCGCCTGACCTCACTCATGTACGTTCTCTTCCCCCTCCAGGTGTGACCTTCCTGTCAGGTGGTCAGAGCGAGGAGGAGGCCACCATCAACCTGAACGCCATCAACCAGTGTCCCCTGCACCGGCCCTGGGCCCTCACCTTCTCCTTCGGCCGGGCCCTCCAGGCCTCGGCACTGAAGGCCTGGGGAGGCAAGCCGGGGAACGGCAAGGCCTGCCAGGAAGAGTACATCAAGAGAGCCCTGGTAAGGAGGGAGGAGGAAGAGGAGTCCATGGATAGATAAGTTCATTAAAAAAAAAACATTCACTCATGATAAGCTACCCGTGCAATCCTTGTGCAGTCACATCAGTGAGCTGTCTATGCTTAATCACTGAGCAACACTTTTCCAGAACACTCAGCCAATTAGCTACACTAGCTGTGTGTGTGTGTGCATGTGTTAAAGAGAGAGAGAGAGAAGGGGTGGTTGGCCTGAAAAACATTACAGACGTCATATAATAATAACTATTTTTATGAACATGTAATGTTTACTTTCTAATAGCATTCTTTAGATTGTGTTAATGGGTTTATTAATGGTTAATAAGTGATGTATTAATGCTTTATAGATGAGTGATAATCTATTTGCTATTTTAGTACCTCTGGACCTCTGCTTAACACTTAGTGTTATTGTGATGTTTTTTTTTCTATCAGAATTTATTGATTATTGATCAAATTTGGAAGTCGTGTGGCGTTTCATCTTTCTACAGAAGCCAGATGTTTTTGCTGGAAACATTCTTAGAGTGTAGTTATCAGTCAGCACTCTGTGACCTCCACACCTCTGCACGTGATTTAACAATAAAAGTCAGAGACTTAAATCATCAGTTGTAAGCTGGTCATGTAAAGTCGTGAACATTGTGACGCTGATCATGGTTTGCTTTGTGTGTGTCCACAGAATAACAGCCAGGCGGCTGTAGGGAAGTACGTGTCCTCTGGAGACAAGGGGTCAGCAGCTCAAGAGTCTCTGTATGTGGCTAACCACGCCTACTAAACTCCACTTCTCCTCCACCCCCATTCCACACCGTCACTCCACTCCTTCAGACCCCATCCAGCTTGACCAGGCTGCAACCTCCAGACTCACCAGCCATTCCATGTCAATCCATTAGTGATGAGAGCCTCGACAGAAAAACATTCTGATTTTAAAAGATGACTATGTTACCCATAAGCCCATAAGTATAAATCATGTAGCTCTGTCCTGCCTTTTAAGTTTGACCTGTGAGGTCAGTGTTACTGTGCGGCCGGACTCGGTGTGTCTGTGTCACTTTATTTGTTTGTGCACTTAAATCCTGCAGAGCTGTCCTCAGTGTGTAGTTCCATGTGTGGTTTGTAACATTAAGCACACGTGCCTTCATTCAACTGAACCGACTGCTGGAAGGACACTTTGTAGAGGACCTTCTAAAGAATATAAAGTATTAGAGTGTATACACTGGAAGAGCTTCAAATTAAAATATTCCACGACTGATCCTGTCCTGTGTCGTTTCCTCACTTTGTGTACATTTAATCATTTCAAGAGTTAGCAGTGATGTGCTGCCATGTTTTCTTTTAGCTTTATTTGATAGAGACAGCTGAAGAGTGACAGGAATGCATTAAGAGAGAGATAGGGAATGACATGCGGGAAAGAGCCACAGGTTGGATTCAAACCCTGGGCTTCCTCGGAAAGGACAGCCTTTGTACATGAGGCGACTGCTCTACCAACAGAGCTAAATGACACGCCAGAAGTAAGACATTTTTAGCCTGTGTTAAGGTCTTCACCCTGTCCTCATCCTGTCACCAAGTCCACATACAGTACATCCACAGTGCTGCAGCCCAGACCTAAGCATTAATGTCAAGTGGTTTCTGCTTTCTAATTCTCCAGTTCACCATACATACATACATTCATACAGTAGGTGGTGCTCTACCTGCCTAAAAGACATTAATACTAAAAATATGAAATTAAAAAGATGAAGAATCTTGAAGGATCTCAGCCTCAAAGATAACACTGCTGTGATCAGGCAGAAGGTTCAAGATACACCAGACCAGAACTGAGACCACTAGGATCCAAAATTAAGATACTGAATAATTTCCTTATTGTTTATTTCCTTATTGTTTTTGTTATTTCTATTATAACTTAACTATTATTATGGCTTATTTAGTTCCATTAAGAACATAGTGCAGGAGCTCAGAGAATTACACCATAACTTCTTTTATATGTGACAAATAATAAATGGAGCTGAAGGTCACCAACTGCAAAACAGTTCGTCTTTTCACTTCTGGGCATCATAAAAATAATTTTGGATCTAATCACAGTATATTGGCCCTACAATAACTACAAATATGTCAAATACATTAGCGTATCACAGCTGCAGTCAGTCTGTATGCAGCAGTTCAGTCTCACAGTAGTTTATTGTTTTATGTGCCAACACTGATCACACAATGCTCTTCCTGCAGGCTCATGTCCTGGTGTATAAAGACAAAGGAGGATCCGTGGCACACATGATGAGGTGTGACTTTATCGTCATAGAAGGGTGACAGATTTGAACTGAGCTGCCCTCATGCTGAACTCTTTGACCTCTAACCTCAGGTAAACCAGGCCTGCAGGTTTAAGTTGAGGTTGATAGAGAGAGCCCTGGTGACATATAGGTGATTTCTACAGCCACAGGTGTAGATGTGGAGCACTGGAGCTTGGACAAGACTAGGTGTTTTATTACGTTTAAACCAGGCTTAAACCTTGAACTTAATCCATCTAGATTAGTTCCAGTTATTAGTTGATGTTCCATTAACAGAGCTGATGACAAAAAGCAGCAGTCAGTTTTTTTGGTAGGTGTTTTTATTTTAAAACCTTGTTTGGGTTAACGAGGCCTCCATCGTGTAAGCAGAGCAAAGTGCATCTCCTACCAGTAACGAACAGCTTAAGTGCTGAGCTTTCATCCAAACATCGACAGACTAACAAAAGATTTCCCCGAATCGTCTGAGGGAACAACAGAGATCATTTCAGAACTTTAAAGTCTTTATATTGTGAGTCGTTTCTGTGTTCAGCAGAGAAACAGGAGGTGGGGGTGGTGGAGGTTGGGGGCGTTGGTGTCTATGAACCATCAGGTGATGGTTCCCCTCCTCGGTCTGCAGCTGCTGTCAGCAGAGTCAGCATGCAGACTCTGTAGAGGACTTCCTCCTCACATGTTGGTGCTCATCCTGGTCTGGCTGTTGGCCGGTGTCAGCTCACCTTGGCTGCCTTCTCTGGGTGGAGACTGAGGGGTGGACACGACACGAGTGAGGCACTGTTAATGAGTCTGCCATCAACAGCCATCAGATTCTCTGATTCTTTGGATTGTAGTCTAATCATTACTCAGAAATGAGAGCATGTGGAGAAGCGTGGTGGTGTGTACCTTGACGTGGATCTGGTTGCGCAGCACAGCAGCCCGGAGGATCATGGCTTTGGCTCGTCTCTGGAACTCTTTGCCCATATGGAGCGATTTCTCAAACGTGGTGCTCCTCTGGTCCACGTCCCTCGCGTACAGAATCTATCGACATGTCAGAGTGCTCGTTTGTGAACGTTCAATGAGGAATGACTTGTTTCCTCGTGTGTCAGCATATGTGTGTGTGTGTGTGTGTGTGTGTGTGTGTGTGTGTGTGTGTGTGTGTGTGTGTGTGTGTGTGTGTCACACCTTGCTATGGGAGTCGATCCGTGCATTGATGAGACCCTCCAGAATGAGCTGGGTGAGTTCATCTTCCAGAGCTGCTACTGTGGTGTTGAAGGCCTGAGCCATCTTAGTCATGTCGGCTGACACGTAGGGGCTGAAATACTGGAAGGAAAAAATAAAAAATAAAAAACACAGACAGAAAGCTTATATTAATTATCAGTCCAAGTCTAAAGCTGCATCTACATACACAAGGTGTGATGTAAATATGTGTAGCTGTGATTCACCTTTGCCAATCCTTTGCCAATTTCCTATAACTGAATACAAGATACCATATTTCATGTTCAAATTCAGAATTAGTGCACATTTACAGTCATTCATTTGAACATTAAATGTTTGTAAAGACCTGCGGCCTGCACTGGCTGCCTGTAGCTGCCAGAACTAAACACAAAGCTCTGACGCTAGCCTACAAAACCATCTCAGGATCTGCCCCTGCCTATCTCAGCGTCTTTCTAAAGGCTCACGTCCCGACCAGGGCGTTACGCTCCGCTCATACAAACCGTCTAGTTGTACCCTCGCCTCTCGCAAAGCAAGGTTACTCTAAACCAGGGGTGTCAAAGATGCAGCCACATCCGGCCCGCCTAGCTTTTTCATCTGGCCCGCGGCCCATTTTTAATAAAATGTAATTTTATTACATTTTTTCATAATATCATGACGCACCGCTGCGCTCACTAGAGCTGGCGCTCATGAAGGCTTGGTTCTTTGAGAGCAGGTAGCGGACACTTTGTTTCAATCTTGACACCCTCGTTGGAAAAATGTCACTGTCAAAAAAGAAAAAGAGAAAGGTGGACACTGAGTGTCGGATCTTCCAGGAAAATGGACTAATTCGTATTTTTTCACGGAGATGAATGGAAACCCATGTGTTTGGTGTGCATGCAGCAAGTGTCTGTGCTAAAGGAATACAATCTTAAACGAGTTCGGTAAAGTTGGAAAGATATTCACAGATTCGGACTTCCGGGATCAATAAGTAAGAGGCGAAACGTTCAAACACAAATGATGCCTCTTTCACATCGTAATAGCATATACTACGAGCTACAAGAACCAAAAACACGTTTTGTAAAAGAACAAGCCGTCCTCCGAGCTGGACGCATAACATTGATCTCTACGAGCAGCCAGCGGCCCGACGAGTGCGCAGGGAGCGTCTGCAAATTTCAGTTCCAAGAGAGACGCTGCAAAAAGAGAGATGCTGCAAACAAAAATCATTAACTCCACTGTTATGCATTATTATGACTCCAAAATCACTCCACACGTCAACAGTCTCCTCATGGTCATACTACAACAGCTGTTTTGGAAAAATATACTTTTATTATTTTGGGGAGACTGGAGGTCTAACATTTCTTACATATTTTTTTTTTTATTGTTCAAAGCTATATTGTTAAAATAATCCAAGCTCATACCTTCCATGTCGTCTGCTTGCTCTGCTATGAGCTCTGCTGTGAGATATGACAAACATTGAGCCTCAGGTTGTTACTTTTTATTTTATTGAAGAAAATTCTTTAAATAAAAAAGATTTTGTATTGCACTTGTTTTTAGCACATTTTTTATCCATATATTTTTTTATATTTTCAAATTTATGCAGTGATTTTTGTGCTCCGGCCCCCTTGAGCTCATATATAGTTGTATGCGGCCCCTGGACCAAAATGAGTTTGACACCCCTCTTCTCTGTGGTTGTCCCCAAATGGTGGAATGATCTACCAACGGCTACAAGAACAGCAACATCCCTTTCTACCTTTAAAAAAAACCTCTCTCTTTCGAGAATGCTTCCCTGCCTAACAAAACTAACAAAACTAACAACTACTCTGGGCTCCTTTACACCTTTGTCAGCTTATGTCCTCCTCTGTAAGTCGCTTTGGATAAAAGCATCTGCAAAATGCAATGTAATGTAATGTAATGTAAGGTAAAGAAGAAAGTGTTCATTTTAGAGCTGCAGCCAAGTCATATTCGCCATTTGTAATTTATAAAGCATGTTACAGGTCACGTTACTTGACACCTGCTAAAATAATAATGCATAAGATTTCAGCCCCATTCACAATCATGTTATCTAACGCAGCCATCAAGTTGAAATACTTGACCAACAGTGTTTTACAGGTTGATGCTTTGAACAGCTGTTCTGTATTCACACGTTTCTTTCTATGAAATCAAACTGTGACTTTTTTTTTTCAAACTGAATGAGCCGTTTACAGGTCTTGGGAGCAGTCAAGCAGCCACTTTGAAGTGCCTAAAACATGTCGGATGAGTTCAGAAAATGACATGACTAACTTTGAATTCATCTCCATCTCTGCTCAGGGTGGCTTCAGCGTGTCATCGAGCCACCCTTTAAGGACCGCCCACAAAATCCTGGACTGAAAACTGGTTAAGAACAGTTTGAGCCTCTAACTCCACATTTCACTAATATATCGTTCAAAGTCTTTTCACATGTTTTCAGCAACTATTTTAAAACATATTTAATGTATTTTGAAAGAAATTTAGAATTGCCTTTACACAGACTTTAAACAGTCTTTGTCCTGCATTCATTCAGATTATTATAATTTGGTCCTATCTCGGTCATTACAGAGCATCCTGACTTTTTTGGCATCTGGGTTGTAGAAGTTGCATTTAGGAGAAGTGTTTCCATCCACCACTCTTCAGTGAGGATCATGAAGTTCATGGAGATAGAGAGCTGGTGGTGCTAATAACCATGAAAGCAGCAGGCAGCGGAATACAAGGGCACAAGAGGATGATGTGTTGAAGTCACGTGTGGAACACATGAAAGATCATTGTTCTACACAGATGATTGGTCACATGGTTCACGTACATCATGATTTATTCATTAGGTCAGTTTCCAATAACGTTTTTCACATTTAGTTTTAACCCTATGCACCACCTCATTTTATAGATATTTTTAGGTTTTTCTGCACAAATTAGAAATATGTGTTCCGGTATGTCTCACCTGAATGAGGGCTCTGTTCCTGATCTGGCTGTACAGTGTCTTGACGTGTGGGGCCAGGTACATGTCCAACAGAAGGTTATCCTAGAGGAGACATCATTCACTCATTACAATACACCAAAATCATCATAATACACACATAATATTCTGTCTCGTCATGACCTCATAACCTCTGTAGAGTCATAGGTGACAATTATTCTATCACCACTAATGTGTGTGTGCACTCTGAGGTTTGTGCTCTCACCTTCATTTCATCCAGCAGCTTGAGACAAGAGGCGTACTTGGACTCGTAGAACTTGAAGATGATGTCACGGATCTGAGGTTCCAACTCTAGAAATAACTTAAAGGAGCTAAGGACAGAAAAAATTTAAATGGATTCATATGGACTTCTACTAGATAGACAGATATCTGTCATGATTAACTGATTCACTGCCTCCTACCTGCTGGAGATGACGTTACGTTGGAGCTCCTGTCTGTCAAATGTGGCCAAAGCACACAGGCCTCCATACACAGCTACATTACTGGGTGACAGGAGCTGCAGGACACACACACACACACACACACACACACACACACACACACACACACACACACACACACACACACACACACACACACACACACACACACACACACACACACACACACACACACACACACACACACACACACACACACACACACACACACACACACACACACACACCATTAGCATTTCCAGAGTTAAATTAACCTCCTTTGTAAACTTTTGTAGCGTTATCGTTGCGGCATTTCATTACTGCGGTCTGCAGCTGAATGTATGAAATTACATGAACAGTCTCTTCTTTTTTGCAGCCTGATGAAGTCTCATACTAGCTTCAGTGGAACGGTCAGTACCTCCAGACTCACCTCTGGACAGTCACAGTGGTCAAAAGAAGCCTGCAGGAAGCACTTGGCAGCTGGTTTATATTTTCGGGAGGCCAACTCTGCCAGGCCTAAAAATGCCAGAGAACAATGCAGTCAGTTCATGTTGATCCAAACCTGACTTCAGGTCATACTGAATGACATCACCATCACAGAGCACAGTACTGTCTTACCTGCAGCACACTTTAATTTGGTGAGGACTGCTTGATTTTGGCTATCTCGCTCTCCTCTTTGCTAAACAAAACAAAGAGAGCATTTGTCATGAGTCTAATATGATAACGATGACCTACACTGTCCACACACTGGAGGAGAAGCTGAAATGAAGAAATTCACCCTCTGCTGTATGGTGGGGTGCTCACCTCTGCTATCTCTGGCGTGGATTCTGCTTTGTTGACGTAGCTCAATACATGGGACCAGTTCTGGAGGTAAACACTAACCTGTGGGCACAGAGGACACCATGCTGCTATTAAAAAAAACATATGTATCTCAAAACATACACAGCTCTGGAAAAAAAATAAGAAGCCACTGCAATTTTAAAATCTGAATCTCTAAATGTAATAACTATTAACCATGCCAAAAAAGCTGAAAGAAAAAATGTTTTGAGTGAAAAAAGATTAATTCAATTCTGGCTTTACTTGCAGAGAGATACAGTGAGCATCAGGTTGTTGTCATCCTTAAAATTTCAAAGACAGGTTCATAAGAACAAGGTCAAGCAGCACACATTGGGGACAACACAACTACAGACAGGGGGCGAAAATGACTTTTCACTGTCCGGGATGACCGCCAACGCATTCCAATGTTACTCAACAACCGTAGGATCAGGCTGATTTGTCTTTGTGAAGGACGCATGAATCAGACCACGTACAAGGTTATACTGGAAGAAAACTTGCTTCCTTCTGCTCTGACAATCTTCCCAAACTCTGAGGATTCAGCAGGACAATGCTCCATGCCACACAGTCAGGTCATTCAAGGTGTGGATGAAGGACCAGATCAAGACCCTGCCATGGCCAGCCCTGGTCTGAAAACATTGCATCTTCTTGTCATTTTCTGCTAATAGATACTCTAAATGGGAATACTTTTTTAGGATCTGGGATAAATGTTGTAGTTTATAGAATAAAACAAAATATTCATTTTATTCAAACAAATACCTATAAATAGTAAAACCAGAGAAACTGATCATTTTGTAGTGGTCTTTTTTCCAGAGCTGTATATGACAGGTTTGAAGTGCTTGCACACAGGCACACACTGTGCAATCAGAAGTGAAAGGAATATATTAACATCAGAATGAAACCAATTCCTAAGATTTGTAAAAACATTGGCTTTCCATCCTGCTGTACCTTGATGACATTCAGACACATGTTAATGACATGCTTAGCACTGGTGCAGTAGTCTCTGGCTCGGGAGTAGCACTTGAGGGCATTGCTGAGGTCACCACAGTCCAGGTAATGGTCCCCCAAGTCATCATGGCCTCTCCTGGGGAGGGAGTACAGAACAGAAGGAGGGTCAGAGGGAGACAACGAGGTGGTAAGTACACCATCTGTACATGCCATCTGTTTTCAATAGATAGTTTGAGAGGCTCCGGTACCGTTTCCGGTAATTCTATTCTTTTATCTCGATGCTGATAAACTCCATCATGAGTCCATCATACCTGATGCTCTCTTTAATGGAGTTCCCCTTGTAGTTCTTCAGATCAGTGTCCAGTTTCTCCAGTTTGAGCAGAGCCTTTTTTCTGGTGGACTCGGCCCAGGCTGAATCCAAAGGAGGAGGAACAACACCGCCTTCAGGTACCGTGTCCGGCACGCCCTGCACTTCCCTGTACGTCCAAAAGAAAGAAATATATAAAAACAATACATACCAAACTATTTACATTACAAGGTGACGTGACAAAGAAATGTCTTTGCCATCAGATTGTGGTGCAATCTTCTGTCATATACTATATATGAAATATGAGAACATAAATCAAGCTTAGATAATTCAACAATATAAACAGTTTAAACATTCCATTAAGCTGAAAAATAAAACACAACCTGAAACAAATATGAGCTGCAATATCCATCAAAGTAACTAAAGTAACAAGTTGTTCTGATAAATCTAGAAATCAAATAGTGTGAAATACTCATGTGGAATCACTCATTATCACATTGCATGTACATGTACAAAGGCCAGAGCCAACACACTGAGCTTCACAACGACTCTTGAGAAACCTGTGGGTGACATCACAGAGACTACATCCATGTTTTATACAGTTTGAGCTACAAGTAGTGTACTCCCATCACACAGCCTAGTTTACATGGACAAGTCCAGAAGAATCAGCAAAATGCTTACGTCAAATATTCTGAATCCAGGTTACCTCGCCTAAACTGAGATACAGGAGTAGAACAAACACAGTGACACAATAGCAGAACAATTACATTAAATCTCAGGTTCCTGTCAGGTCATTTCAGGGTAAAAACAGAGCTAATAAATCATCACCCTCTTTGGTAAGATGACACCGCTAAGCTTGTTTTCAACTCAGCACCACCTCTTCCTCCAAAAGTTCTCATGTCGTGTCACCAGCTATCATACCGTGTTGCCTCCGTGAGTTTGCGATGAATCTCTTCATAAGTGTCGACGTTGAAGGTCCTCTGGACGAAGGTGAGGGCCATCTTCAGGGCTTCCACTCGGAGCTGAGGGCAATGCTCAGCAATGAACTGGAGCCTCTCGATGCGCATTAATCCACTGTAGCTGGTGGCATACTGCTCCAGGTCCTGCACATGGGGAGGGACAGGTGAGGGGAACATCAGGACTGCTGTGGTGACATTACATGTGACAGTCTGTTAGGTTGCACTGATGGCAGTTGTTTTCCCTGATCTTGGGGATACTTGAGTTTAGCGACTGACTCTAACTTATTTCATGTACTGCACAATTGCCTCAAGCAATCAAGTCAAAGACTAATAATGACCATAATTCATTACACTTCTATTTTAGGACAGGAAACAGTCTGCTGAGTGTAGACCTCACCAGGGACATGGTACAAATCCCCTGTAGCCATGGACAGGTTTGGACATCAACTGGGCAGGAGGGAGAGGTGGATGGGTTTATGACGTTAGTGCATCTTAGCTACCTACAGTTATGAGTAATATATTATTCATGGCCAGTTACAGTACAGTCAGGTGCACCTGTAGAGGAGCTGCACCACACTCAGTTCCTATAACAGCCTTTATGAGTCATGTTTTAACTCAATTCACACACAGTCAGAGAAGTGAGAAGTATCCTCATCATGTCCTGCTGCTGACAGCAGTACAAGTCGAAGTCAAAAGCTTCACTAGCAGTCAGTACTGGAGCAGTGATCAACTGACAAAACATAAGTCGACTCAGAGTGCCTCTTAACTGATGATTCCAATCATCAACGTTTAGGGGGCAGCACTAGACCCCAGTGATCTCTGAATCACTGCTGAAGGCATCACGCAGATGATTGTCGTCATGGGCAAATAGACTGTGTGCCACCACTGAGGGTTTGCATGTACGGATGTGAGTCAGGTCAGTACCAGTGTCGGGTTCTCCACTATGTAGTTGGTGTCTGGAGCGTTCTGCTGGTCTTCCTGGGGGTCAGCATCAATCTGCATGGGCTCCACAGACCCCTGAGAGAAACAGAGCCAACAGAGAGGTCAGTAAAAATCACAGTGCATGATATGATCCACATAATATGAAAATAATTCTGTACTGTAACTGTAATAAAAAAAATTCTTATTTAGTAGCATTGAAGAGATGAATACTGTCAGTGTGCTGATGGAATATCTGTTGTGGCTGATGCAACACTGTATGACGGAATCTTTAAAAAGGCTTGAGACTGCAGAACAATAACAACCAAAGAGAGCAACATAAACATCATCATCAGGCTGAACTTCTGTTGCTCATGGCTATTATGGAATTTTCTCTCCTTGGGTTACACAAGGTCCCGTGTGGCCTTGAGGTCCTCAGCAGTATTAGTAGTTTGGCTTTGGTTGAGAACAGTAGGTGCCAGTCTATCTCAACACTGTGGTGGCCAGGGTCACAGAGACCTATTCCTGCCTTCATAGACATAATAGATAGCTTGCCGTTGAAGTTCCAATCTGCGTAAACAGACATCTGTGTCTCCAGACTAGAATATGCTGCCAATAACACCTGCATGGGTAAAAACATTTTCTTTGACTAATTCTGGGCATATAGTATTTGTGGTGTTATCTTTGGGTTTAAAGTCGATCCACCAGGATGAGTTGGGCAGAATGTGAGACCGACTCAGGCACTTCTGATGAACTTTGAGAGTGTCTCTAATTCTCCTTGGCCAAACATCAATAAATAATACAGCATAAGACATCAGAGGCTCCTGAACACTTTCTGAACTCCTGACCTCACCATTGACATTTGACTTCAGCAATTTCTCCACAAAAATGGCGACCTCATCCAGGACCAGGAGTTGTCCATACAATATGAAGTGTTAAAGAGCATGCCACAGGAGCAGTTTGTTCCACACACAGGGGTTCCATCATCACATGGTGAATTCATTAAACATAAAACAATGCAATTAACTATGTTATAGAGTTATTGACTTAGTGTCCAGATCTAACTGCAGCTGTACATTGTATTGGTGTATCGGGAATTTGGGACATGATTGACCTGGAGCGTTATCCTTTATCATGCTGCTTTCAGTGGACAACAGTTCCTCCTAACAGCTCTCAGGCTTCTTCTAAAGTGTGTGACCGGTTTGCAACAATCAGGATAAAACATTGTGATTGTTGAAGGCGGTTTAGCCGAACATACAACAAACGTTACTATAACGTTGACTTTGTTTGGCCTTTAGACACGCTGACAGGCTCATGAGACTGACTGTGTATCTATGGAAACCTCTCGTACGGCTTCTTATAGAACTTTCTTAGAGAAATATTAACTGCGTTTCCATACGTGCAGCGACGCTAGCTGCTATGCTAATAACAGGAAGCTGGCTCGGCGGTGCTAGCTTCTGTTAGCCTACAATGCTAAACACAGGCTGTAGTCCACTCTGTGTCGTGCTGCTCTCCGGCGAAGAAGCACTCTCACAGCCCGTGTGCCTCACTGAAAGCTCACCTATGGTGTTATTTGTTGTTTTGGACGTACGCCGTCACGACAGGGCTGCTGTCGTCAGTGTTGTTAGCCAACAGAGGCCTTCGTCAGTTAGCCTTCAGCACCAAACATCATGAACACAATCTGTTTTCACATGTATCTGTTACAGATATATGTGTTTAAGACTGCGCCAAGCTGAGATTATTTTAAGACATACGTCATTCATAAGCTATTAGCTTCACTGAGATGCATTGGAACGTAAGGGAAGGGCAGCCCCTTTAGCACTAATGCAGACTAATTCTAGGACTGAGTTCAATTCAAAATCATATTTAACAATATGTTTTAATGCAACAACGTAATGTTTGGTAAATGATTCATATGCCGGATATAACGTACGGAGCTAATGATGCTAGCCTGGTTTTAACATGTTGAACCGTGGCTACGCTTCAGCAGCTAACCCAGCTAGCTGCCTGCTAGCTGAGGTTGCACCGCTGCTCCTGCTGATAAGCACACCGTGTTTAACACTCACCTGGAAGTTAAAGACCTGCACTGGCAGAGGCATCTTGTTTCTTTCTGACTAGGCTGTCGCTGTCGTTAGGAGGAGGTTTTGATCTGTCTATAAAAATGTTGACGTGCGGCGGCGTGAGACTCAGCAAGCCTCCCCGAGTCTCTGCAGAGGGAGCTAACCGGCTAACGTTAGCGATCCCGGGAGAGGAACCCCGCTACGGATCGCAGGAAGGCGCAAGTTTGACATGTTTCAGCTCACGTTACGAACCAGCGTGGAAGGTGGATGCCTCCATCTACTGTACCGGAATGTGCATTATTACGACGAGTTTATAATCTGGATATTTTCCAGAGATATTTCTGACAGATGTTTAGACTATTAAGTAATTAGTGGTACATGTCTATCTACCGTATAAGATAATATAGACTTTAATGGGGGATATTTACTTGTCAAAGTAGCTCATATACACAAGGTTGATAAATTATTAACAAGTAAGAAATATTTAGAATAAAGTCATAAAGTCATGCTGGTGCTGAAGAATGTGCCAGCCGTTGGAATGAAGGACCTGTGGTAGATCTCCTTCTTACATGATGGGAGTATCAGTCTGTAGCTGAAGGAGCTGTTTAAGGCCTCCACAGTCTCATGCAGGAGTGTCCATGATGGATGTCAGCTTTGCTCGCATCTTCCTCTCTCCTACTTCCTCTACGGAGTCCAGAGCTGAACCCTTGCACCAGTCAAGGTGCCCCCCATCCCACTTGGAAGGCTGTCAACGTTACGTTAACGCGTTCGCCATACTGGATGTGGCAGATCTGCCCGTAAACTAATAAAAGGAAATGGACTGAACTTCATAAAGCGCCTTTCTATAAAGTTCTTTAAGTTAATGTCTCTTATACACCCATTCACACACACACTAATATATCTGGGAAACAAACAGGCACCAAAAACAACGTATGTAACTTTTAAAGTGATGATTATGTATGTTTACTCCTTATGTAAGCACCAAACCAACGTATGTATTTTTCTAATGCTGAGTGTTTACAGCTACTAATGTGTGTACACTGTTACTGTGATGATAAATATTGAAATATTTATATTTAACATTTAATCTGTGTCTATAATAACCAGATCCTGAAATGTAGATGTGACATGAGGGTTTCTGAATAAAGAGCACTAACGTTTACATTTAACTGATTTTGATTAATCGTTTTTATATTCACATTGATGAACATATACATATGTATGTATGTCATAAAGGCTCACGTACGGTGGTCTGTGGGTGAGGTAGTTAATAGTCCACACAGGCAGGTGGCGGTCAGCTCCAGCCCCATTCAGCTTCCCCCTCAGCAGTGATGACTTGACAGTGATGCATTGTGTTAATGCACTTGAAAAGCATTTTCAACCACTATAGTTGTATGACCGCCTGTCTTTCATAAACATGACCGTGATTGCTGGCTTTGTTATATCTGACTATCCTGTCAATAGTTATGTATACCTTTATATGTACTGGCCCATTCTTTAGCATGAAAACATCTATGAGCAGGTGGAATACATTCTCTCACTGATAATGGACTGGCTGCACAGCAGACATTTTGATTTGAAAAAACACACTTAAAAACTATTTCGTGTCCCAGTTACACAACAACAGGACCTCCGTTAAGTGGAATTCACTTTTCATTAATGCACCTCTTCCTGTAGTCACTAAGATGAAATACTCCACAAACAAATTTTTATATAGTCAGCCTATAGCCTCAAGGCTCTCTCATATTATTATTTGTAGACAATTTGTGCAAAAGTACAAAGCTTTTCACTTAGCAAGAGTTTTTCATTCTTGTTGCTTTATCTTGTTTCAAGTAGATGTGAAGATTCTTACTTTGTATCTCATAATTTTGATTTAATGAATCAAAAATGACCCCCCCCCCCCCCCCCTCCCACTTGGAAGGCTGTCATACTACAACAGTTACTTAACACCATGTGAAAATCACATATTTGCAATTCACTTTTCTGGGAAGAGTGTTCATTTCCTCTGTTCAGATTTATCACCACAACACACATCACTGTGTTACTGTGTCTTCATCTCCTCTTCTACGGATAAATCTGAATAATATGAAATAATGAGATGGGATTTCTTCTTCTTCTCTCTCTCTCTCTCTCTCTCTCTCTCTCTCTCTCTCTCTCTATCCTGTGAATGCTGATCAGGCACTTCACTATCCATTGCTGCGTCACAGCTCAATCCTAATCCTAATGTTATTAATAGCCATTAAGCTATCAATAATCACACATTGATGGACTTCCAACCAGTTCATAAGTAGTGCATTTGGAGCTTTTGTTCTGTTATTAAATTATTGAACCACCCTAATAACTTTTAATAGCTTCATAATATTTTAGACTGATATTCTGATATTTGATATTTGAGACTCCTGAGCTGAGCTGCTGCTTTCACTAACAAGGCACCACATGTCTATCTTCATCATAGTCTCTCTCTCTCTCTCTCTCTCTCTCTCTCTCTCTCTCTCTCTCTCTCTCTCTCTCTCTCTCTCCCTCTGCGCTCGAGCGTGCGGCGCGAAACGCTGTGTGAGCGTGCGCGCTGAAGATGTCTCGTACCGCGTGATGAGCAGAGTCGCGCGGCGTCAGAGAGCGGGTATATTAATATGTGGATGGTGATGTATTTTTTAGTTATGTTCTCCTGATGTTTAGCTGTCTAATACATGACTTTTGTTGACTGTAAAATATAAATATTACAGCTGTACGACCTGACGCAGTTAATATTCGGCTGTTGCGCGCGCACAGATGTGTCAGCGCCGCTTTGACAGACTGCAGTAAACCGGCTGCTCTCTCACGAGCTCCTTCACGAGCCTCTCCTCTGACGGAAACTTTAATTCATCTGAACGACTTTATGGATTTGCGCGTGCCGGTGTAAGAGAGTATGTAACCGACACCGCCTTTAATCTGACGGCTAATCCATCCATCCCGGAGGGAGGGAGGGAGAGAGGGAGAGAGAGGTGGTTAGGGAGGGAAGTTCCTCAGCAGAAGAAGCGGACGAACAACGCAGTCACGTTCTGTTCTCCTCTATTTAGCCATCCCGGTTCCCGGTTATGGTGTAATGTAGCGGTCCGGTTTCTTTGGAAACGGGCATAAACGTCGCTCTCGTGTCGGTTTTGACAGTGTTATGCTCGGCTGTGAAACCGGAGGTCGACCAGTACAGAAAACCGGCGTTCTCTCATTCACATGGGCGAAGACGAGGAGCGGTTCTGCGCCCAGACTCGACACGGAGGAAGCGAGGAGAACGGAGAGAGCGGAGCGTCTCTGGACCCGGACAGAGAGAGGAGATATGCGGAGCTCTTCAAGCAGCTGGACCTGAACAAAGATGGCAGGGTCGACATCAATGAACTGAAGACCGGACTGGCAGCTCGGGGTTTACACCAGGGAGAGGCGGAGGAGGTGAGCCAACCACCGGCGTTATTATTACAGTGTGAAGCAGGCTGATGCTAGGACAGGTGCACACACACACACACACACACACACACACACACACACACACACTAAAGCTCTCGCTTACTCATGTAGGGAAGGAGACATGCAGTGATATATAGAGTGTAATTAATAATAATAATTAATGTCAAAAGTGAATGATCACGCTGAACATCAGTAGACTACCTGCTGCTTGTCCCAAAGTCTCTTTAACTCTGCCTCCAAGTGAATTCAGAAAGCTGCAGCTATCTTTGAAAATCTAGAGGTCACAGTCAAAACTTCAACTTTACACTCAAAAAAATAAAATGTTGACTTTAAATACATTTATTTTGTCAACAGATTCCAAAAAAATGTTATGTTAGGAGTTCAATTATAACATTTTGAAGTTAAAATAGCTTAATACAGTTACGTGGAACCTGTTGACAAAATAAATTGAATTAAAGTCAACATTTCATTTTTGTAGAACAGTGTGAAGTTTGTCAAATGTAACAAATAAATCAAAAAATAAAAAAAATCAATAAAATCAAACAGTTCTTAAAAATAGAGCAATCCTCTCTGTCAGATTCCTAGCAACAATGTTCTCACCAGCTTAATGCCACAGCGTGTTGTGCTGAAGTGCTCTGCCATTTGATACAGTTGACTTTAAAGGCAGCGTGTGATTTGTGAAGTTTTCACAGCTAAAATTCCAGGGTTTAATGTTTAGTGTTTAGTATTAGAGTATTTATTGGCAGCAGTGGAATATAATAGTGATGCTTGAAAGTGTGTTTCCATTAGCATATAATAACCTGAAAATAAGAATCATCATGTTTTTGTTGCCTTAACATGAGCCCGGGTCCTCTTCCACGGAGTCTGCCATTTTGAACCGCCATTTTTTTCTACAGTGGCCCAGAGCAGTCAAACCAAACATTGATCTAGATGTGGATCTTTGCTTTTTATGTGAATTTATGAAATTGAGAGGGTGAGGCGTGGGACAGTATTCATTTAGTTGCAATCTGCACCTTCACTATAGGTGCCACTAAATCCTACACACTGGACCTTTAATTTCACATCAATCACAGACGGTTTATGAAATGACAGTTTCACAATCTGCAGTGGGTGATGTTGCGATCATAAACAATGTCTTTTTGTGACACATGAGTTCAGCTAATATGTAATAACACATATAATAAGACATCATTTGATTTTCATTTATTTTAGGAATTCTGTCCAAAGTTTTAAACTCCTCATAATGATCCCTTTAAGACAAAAGTATCATTTGATGAAAAATAATTTCATGCTAAAGTAAATTATTGATAAATCTCTTCTGCAAATACTACACTGTTGCCCATGAAGTTGGAATCAAATATTCATGAAACCACTGTGACCATGTGATTTATTCTTGATATATAAAGTGAATCTTCTCAAAACTTTATTTATCAGTCTCTTCAAAACATATTGCAGTGAAATTAAACCACAGTTAACCTGATGTGTATAAACGGGAGTTTTAATCATATCATTATACATACATGTATTATTTTCAGAGCTTCTTTTTGTCAAGCCTCTCTGGATGGACAGAAATCAGGAACGTGGGAGCTGTTAAGGAATTTTGGGAATAGCAAAAACTGCTTTCTTGTCATAATTCAGCTCTCCAGCTCTCGTACCAACTAGACCCTCCTGAATCAGTTTCACTCAGTGTCCTTCCTCATTACATTAAGAGATTTTTCCAATACACCACCTGAGAAATGCTGTTCAATAAAGCATGAGAGCACTGAGGGCAGGGTGTGTGTGGGGTTACACTGTTTTCTCCTTTACAGCCAAGCCAGACACTACACTGTTAACACCGAGGGACTGAAGGAAAGCAGAGATAAATTGAATTGTTAAAATACAGCTAAAAGCTGAGTTCTTGTTCCAGTGCATTTCCATTTCTGAAAAGGAAACAAAAAAGATCGATTCATCAAAGTGAAAAGTGTAAGAATTGTGATTTTGTATCTCAAAACATTGTTAACCAAAATGGCTGTTTGACAACAAAAAGAAAGTTCATGTACCTGTTTATAGTTCATATATACTATACTATACAGAAAGCATTTTCACGATTGCCCAAAACAAGTGACAATGATTGAATGCTTCCTGAGAGCCACATTTTCTCCAGCAGATGGAGGAACCTGAGTGATGAGACCGCTGAACATGTGAAATAAAGTCTCTGCTAAGACTCTTCCAGCCAAACACTCTCCAAGAGATTGAGCTTGACATCTTCCATTGAAATTCAAAATATTTTGTCCAGACTTCCTCTGTAATACAGCTGTTAGTTTCCTGTTTTTGTTTAATGTATGTGCTCCTAGTTGTCTTAACTCCTTGAAGTGCCTCATATAGTCTTGAAATGATTCTAAGACCTGAGTTAGCCCCATAGGCAGTAATAAAAACCTTTAACAATTCATTCTCCGTTAATACGATGACGTACCTGAAGAAATCTAAAGAAGTCTGTATTGTTTAAACCATGTTTTCTCTTCAAAGCCTCAAAGCCCATCAATGACTGAAAAGGTGCAATATGAAGAGAGAGAGACCTTGTTTATCCCATCTCTTGTAGCTAATAGGTCATTTATTTGGCATAAAGTGGAGGTCATGTGAACACCAGCTCAGGATTCAGACACAAATTGATCTATTTAATGCTTCCATGTTTCCATGAAGTTCCTAATCAGTCTTTGATCTCCTAATCTTGCCTGAATAGGAATTTCCCCTGACATTATTTCTATCTCATACAGCAGTGTTTTCAACAGAAACCTAACCCTAACCCCCTAACCCTATGATCCCTCCATGTCTGCTTCCCCACACTGGGCGCGTGCAGACCGCCATCTACTCCAGATAACAGTGACTGTGGATGAGTACCTCATACAAACCCACTTCAAATAACACAAACTGTCCTTTTAAATAGTAATAATACCATAAAACAGCAGTGAAGTCCCTCGAGTGAGACTGTCATTTATGTCATTAATCACCCTCCTGCAGGTCAATCACTAATTTGTGTGGCCTCGTTATAAGACCATATAAAGACAAGCTGTCCCAGTTAGCAGAGGAATCTAACCCTTTGTGGATGAATATTTTAACAGTGGATCTGTAAAACAAACTGGTTACACTGCTGACCTCAGCTGACAAGTGATTTGTTACAGACCATTAAAAGATGGCTTCATGATTCTGTTTAGCAGAATCTCTTACACACGTCATTCAGACCTGCTCAGCCATAGAAACTTCCAACCTGGGGCCAACCCAGACTGTGAGCCTTTGCTACAGTTTCAGACTGTGTTTATGTTGTTTTACAAACCAAACATTTCTCATATACTGTACGCTAAAAACATTAAAGCTGTCATCTTTATGCTGTTGCCCCCTTCACTTACGCACACACACAAAGGGCTTATAACCATGCAAATGTGAAGGGATGGTGAAGTGATGGGCTGCCACATAACAGTGCTCTATTTGAGTTTCAGTTTGATTTTCTTTTTGTTTCCATTTCAGCCAGTAGTAAAATTCTGAACAACAGCCCTGTTTCTGATTGGCTGTTGCTCGGAGCATATACGATCAGTCATGATCACCTGAGAGCTGCTCTTAAAGGTTTCTCCTTCACACTTTGACACAGCATTCAGGAGAAGCGAGTATTCTTAAAACTGTTAGAAGTTTAGTCCTGTATGTCTGCACTGATGTGCTTTAAAGCATGACGTCACTTTAAACACAGATACAAGCAGACCTTCTTTGCTTCTCCTCACAGGAAACACACAGCTCAGTGCAGAGTATACTAGCAGGGTTTGTGGAAATCTGAAACTATGCTGATGAATGTCATAAATGTCTAATTATACATGAACCCTGTGAAAAAATGAGGACCGGCTAAACTTAATTCACTTTACACAAGTGTCCTCATTCCCCAAGTCTAAAAGTACAAAAACACACTCAGTGGCATGGAGTGATTAGCTGAAAGTACCTCTCTGACTTCTGAAGGCTCTTATGTTCAAATGGTTCAGAAGTGTTCCCAGAGAACTCATAAAAGTACCTGAAGTATACATCAACAGGCCCAAGAGGTCATCGAAAGTATTTATATAATCGAGGCACTTGTTTACTACACAGGGTGAATCAGTCAGCAGTCATATCAGAGATGAAAGCTTTACAAAGAAAGAAAAAGCTAATCCATCATTCCTTCAGATTTCACTGAAGTCTGTTGACGTTTTCAGGTATCCTGGTAACACACACACAAAGACATGCAACTGAAAACACAACCTCCACAAACAGAACCATGTTTCTTCAGTTTAGAGCAGAGGAAGGTGAATGTGAATGAAAAGTGGTTCTAAGTGTGTATTATTGGACAGGTTCTAACAGGGATGCAGACCAGAACAATGAATAGAAGAAGAAGGAGGGGAGTGTGACATGTACTAGCCAGAAGTGAACCAGAGATGCTGCAGTAATACAGCATGCATCTTAAGAACTAGGCCACTGGCAGACCAGCCCTGTTTGCATCTCATTTTTCTTCAGTTCCTCAGAATGGTTCAGACCACCTTATCACAAGAGAACTACAAGACTACACTACAGACTGAAGTGTCCATCAAACAGTAACTGTTGATGTGATCAATACAGAGCCATTAAGAGTCTTAACACTAATGTTGTTCACATGTTCATGTTGGTGCCATGGACAGTAGTGAACGGGCTAGCACAGGGGTCAGAGCTGTTGTTTGAAGTGACTGTGAACATTTCTTCAGAGTTTCTTTGAAGCAGTGCTCCAAGCAGCAGAGTCTGGGTTGATTTCATTGGCCTGCCACAGACACATGGCTATGTTGTCTGATATGTTTTACAGGACATAACACAGATATAGGTGCTAGAGGTCATTCAGATCTATTATTTATTATATCATGTGGTTAATGTGTAATATATAATGGTGGTTAGCACTGTCACCTGACAGCACAAAGGTTCCTGGTTCAAACCTTGTCTCTGTGTGACTAGTCCAGGGTGTAGGGCCTAAGTCAGCTAGGATAGGCTCCAGCCCTCTGCCTGGAAAATGTCGAGGCACCTTTAATAAAAGCTAGGCTAAAAAAGTTTTTTTAAAGATGTCTACAGAGGTGCAGTCCCTCAGATCCACAGGCAGACTGTTCCTGAGATGGGGGCCACACTAACTACAGCTGCTGAGGATCTGAGGAACCTGCTCGATGTATACCTATGTAGCATATCTGAGAGATAGGTCAGGTCAGTGCCATTTAAAAACTAATAAGAGAATCTAAAATCAATTCAAAAACTAATCGGCAACCAACACAAAGATTTGAAAATGGGAGTTATATGTGCTCTCTGTCTGGTCTTAAGTAAGTAAGTACTTTGGTCACTGCAAAAGGACAAAGCAGTTTTATAGTTTTCATTTGAGATGTTTGTACAGTCCTTGTACTTTAGTGAGAGTGTTTTCCACACCAGAGTGTTTTTTTGTGTGTGCACAGGAACTAGTTTTTGTATTCTTTGTCTCTCTTTCTTTCTGTCCTCATCGAGAGAGGAGAGGTTTTGTTAGCATCAGGTAAGATGTGGTTTACTTTGACCTTCACAGGGAGCACAGTGCCTTACATCCTTCCTCTCCTCTCCTCGTTTGTGTATTTGTTGCCCTCTCTGTACTTGCCTGACCACTGTCACCTCCATGCTGTCTACATTACTCACACAGCCTCGATCATTGCACCTCAACCTCCACCATCACTACCTGCTCAGTCCCATCTTAACCTGTCTGTACTTCCTGCTGACTGACTAACAGTCCACCTCCGCCCTGACAGATAGTCCTTGAGAGTGACATCAACCATGACGGTCTGCTGGACTTCCAGGAGTTCTCCCAGTACCTGCGGGCTCATGAGAAGAGGCTCCGGCTCATGTTCCACAGTCTTGACCGCAATAATGATGGTATGGGCACACTAAACACAAACACTAACTTCTCTGTCACCTCCTACTTGTTGTTTTCCTGTGAGGTGTCGACACCTTCTGTTCTGTCTTATAGGTCGAATTGATGTTGGAGAGATCCAGCACTTACTGCGCCAGCTTGGAGTGGAGGTCACCATGGAGCAGGCTTCCAGAATACTGCAGAGGTACAGTGAGTGTGTGTGTTCCCTTGAATGTTATGTTTGGGATCCAGAAGAAACCAGGTCCTCTTTACCAGCTCTAAAAAGATTCAGTTGGAAACTTGCTTGTTTTGGGGTCTCAGAGGGGTTAGAGGCCTTTAAGGACCCTACATACCCATTGTTCACCTACACGGGAGTGCTCACATGACTAGACTGTGTGTTGACTGTGTGGGTGCATACAGATCAACATCTTTCTGACCCTTTAGTAGTTCTGTTGTATCATTTAGGGTGGATGAGTTTAGACCTCTATCAGTCTTAACGGGTGCATATAATTTGGTGACCTGAGCAGAAGATTTATTAGCCAGAAAACATCTGTGAGCGTGTGCAGCATAAATCTGTAAGCCTATTCTTCTATTGTGTCACGGTGTTGGACACACAACAGACCATGACCCAACAGACCTTGAACATAAGGGAACTGCAGGTTCAATCCCTGGAGGCAGCTTTAAACTGGTGAGCTGTATCTGTATATATACTCTTACTTTGAAAGTTATGGTCCCATGATTTTTATTGCACATAAAAGGTCTGAAGGCATCCAGTCTGACCCTGTGTGGACCCCTGTGGAGTATACGAGGGCTACACTTCAGCAGAAGCACTGAAGGAAGAAACACTATCACATAACACATTATTTAACAACGCAAAATAAAAATAACATGTAGACCAGAGGCAGGTGGGAGCAGTCGTTTATTTAAGGTGGTGTGCGAGAGATGAGGCGGAGTTGCAGGTGGAGAGAGGAAGGCACACTTTATTAAATCCTCTGGAGGAAAGTAAATCACATTTTTTCACGCGCGCACACACACACACACACACACACACACACACACACGCACACACACAAACAAACAGTACCTCCATTCATTAATGTTTGTGGAGAGACACAGCCAGTGCAAAGCCTGAGGGAAGAAGCTGCTGACAGTTGACTGACCAACCAACGCAAGTTTATCTGCATCCGAAATAATGCTGTCAAACCTTCAGCTACCTGATATTAAGGTTTTACTGATGGGTTAGCATCTCTCTGTTTATTATTATGTCAAAAACAGTGTTGTAGACCAGACCATGACCAGAGTGTATCAAGACAGAGACAAGACCAAGGCTTTGAGACCAAGTCAAGACCAAGACGAGCAGTATAAAGTCTACTTAGGTTGCTAATATGTAGCTAATATTTCCCAAACCTCTCGTCTCAGTCAGTGTTGCATTGCAGGATCAACAGAATGCTGTGCTTTTTCTCTGGGATGTTGATGAACTCTTTGTGGTTTAGGAAGTCAAACTTGAAAATGTCAAATTTGAAATGAGTTTTATGTCCAACCACAGTAATGATGTAAACAAATGAATCAGAGAATGCACAAGTCATTCAGTGATATCCCTACAGCTGTGGTTGGTCTTAAAGTCCTCTTTGTCTGAGACCAAGACTGAATACTACACTATTATTATTATGACTAGATGTTTGAAGTTGGATGCTAGAAGCACTGAGAGATCTGACTGATGGCACTGTGATGTATGTGTTCTTGCCCCCAGTATGGACAGGGACGGCACTATGACCATTAACTGGACTGAATGGCGTGATCACTTCCTGTTCAACCCTTTCCACAACATGGAGGAGATTGTCCACTACTGGAAACACTCCCATGTGAGTCACCAGCGTTAATGATAATGACAGTTATTAGAGTCTTTACACTGCTGACAGTGATAACACATAGTGATAACACTATGTCAGTGTGTTTGTTCTTCATAGATGTAGAGTGTGTAGTCTTAATTGATGTGCTATATGGAGGTGGTGGTGCAGAAACATCCTTCAAAGGAAGTTACATCAGTTTCACAATGAAGCGCCTTTCATTTCTGATGTCGTCACAGATGTTTGACATCGGGGAACAGCTGACGGTGCCAGATGAGTTCTCGGAGAAAGAGCGGCGGTCAGGTCTGGTGTGGAGGCAGCTGGTTGCTGGAGCGATGGCAGGGGCTGTGTCCCGGACAGGAACTGCTCCTCTGGACCGCCTCAAAGTCTTCCTGCAGGTGAGTCACTATACTCCCACTGATACATACGATTTAAGATCAGTGATGAAAGAATGTGTAAGCATCAGAAAACAGCAATAGGAGAACGTGTTCACACTCACACATTCACACAAACAATTTGAATAATGCAATGCAACAATGCAATCTGAATATCAAATTTTAAGCAAACCGCCTGGAAGTTGACAGATAATCCAGAGATCAGTCCTGAGGCTGCATGTTAGTACTCTGTGTGAGTCTACTTAGAACTCCACAAACACACTATTGAGGTGATTTGATACCACGCCACTCAGGCTAGCAGGAGTGACTCATCACTGTTTTTAGTTCCTTCCAGAGTCATTCTGGGTCTTAAACGCTGCACTGATCTTCACTTACACTCACTTACAGCAGTGAAACAAAGCACATGGTGGGTAGTGGAGGTGGGTGGTTGGAGAATTCCCAGCTAAAACACAGAGCAAGATTGGCTCTGTCTGCTTTGAAAGCTTGAAATGTCAGCAGCAATTTAGAAAGAATGAGTGGTATTGACCAGCTGCACTCACAAATCTCCTCCCACTCCCACACAAGCCAATGAAATATCACCAAGTGACCACTGAAGGTTTGAATTCACACCATATCCAGACAAACCTGCAGAACACAGTGTATTCTGTTTTGTCCTGCACTCGTACCTTACTGCGGTCATTTCAAACATAGCACAGACTGTGATAAGATGACCTGGCAGTCTTTGTGTGTCCAGGTACATGGCTCTGCATCTCGGGGGATCAACCTGTGGTCTGGACTGAGGGGGATGGTTCAGGAGGGAGGTGTCGCCTCACTCTGGAGGGGAAATGGCATCAATGTCCTCAAGATTGCACCTGAGTCTGCCATCAAGTTTATGGCCTATGAACAGGTCGGTGCACTCCAATCAATCAGTGACAAAGTGTTTGCTCAGATAGAAATAATTATTAATTCAGGGCCAAACCTTCTATTGTCTTAAAGTGACGGAACCCTACATCATTTCCATGCATGTGAGGATAATCAAATTCTTCCTCTCTGTCACGCTGCATCACTCTTTATGCTGCATGTCTTCCACCTCCACCTGTTCCTTCTCTAGATCAAGTGGCTGATCCGAGGCAGTAAAGAGGGGGGCAGTTTGAGGGTACAAGAGAGGTTCATTGCTGGGTCTCTGGCAGGAGCTACCGCCCAGACCATCATCTACCCCATGGAGGTCAGGTTCAGATTTGTATAATTGCAAAATTGAGATTAAGATAAAGGCGATTGAACATATTAAAGGCCACTCTTGCTGAAGCTAAACACTGTTTATTATATTCTGTTTTAAATTAATGCAAATCAACTTCAGCTGCAGGAGCTGTACCTGTGTTCTGAGAAAGTACACGCATACCTTTAATTCTTCAGCTGTAAGACTCATTAACCAAGGTTGGCACCGTGTGTCATTGGATTAACGATGTCCTGAGCCGCTTTAAGTCCAGCATTGGAGCCAATCAGCTATCCACTTGTTGCACAAGGTGTGTAGGTAGCACAGCTCTCTGATGTGGTCATTTAATTTATACAGTGATCTCTTCTGAGCACAGAGCCTTAGTGAACCATATCCTGACTGTGTGAATGATCAGGACACTGACATCTCACAGGGGGAAGCTCTGTGTCCAAGTGTTGCTTTACACGAGCAAGTACAATAACCAGTCATACAAATTAGACTCCACAGTACAAGTCCAGTCATCCGGCCTGAATCAGCCAACCCTCATCTGTTGTCACACTTGTTTTCAATGTATTTTTTGTCTTCCTTTAACCTTCTCCTGTCCCCCTCTGCTGGGTAGGTGCTGAAGACTCGTCTCACTTTAAGGAAGACAGGACAGTACTCAGGTATGGCTGATTGTGCCAGACAGATCCTGAAGACGGAGGGAGTCCGGGCTTTCTACAGGGGCTACCTGCCAAACACAATCGGCATTATCCCCTATGCCGGCATTGACTTGGCTGTGTATGAGGTGTGTGTACATGTGTCTGCATATATTTTTTTTTTAATTATTTAATTTAGCCTGAACTGTGGCTGAAATTAGATTTTTAAATTGAGGAAAAACGATGAAAGCAGGAAGTCATCAACAAATCCCATTAAAAGGTCCAGACCTCTGGAGTCAGATCAATCTATATTAATAAATCACACAGAAGTATGTATTTCAGGATCTGTATTATGAATTACAAAAATATTTATCGTTATTTATTTATCGATCGTGAACATCCCTGCATTTTAAGACTCTGAAGAACGCCTGGCTCCAGCGGTACTGCGTGGATTCAGCAGATCCAGGAGTTTTGGTCCTGCTGGGCTGTGGTACCGTCTCCAGCACGTGTGGCCAGCTGGCGTCCTATCCCCTCGCTCTCATTCGGACACGTATGCAAGCACAAGGTGAGATCACGAGCACAAACAATGATCCAGCAATGAATGCTGCTTGGCATACGAGCCTCTGTGACCTCCATTGTTCCTCTTCTTTCAGCCATCACTGAGGGGAAACCCAAGCTGACCATGGTGGGTCAGTTCAAATACATCATATCTCATGAAGGAGTACCTGGCCTGTATCGTGGCATCACCCCCAACTTCCTCAAAGTCGTTCCAGCTGTCAGCATCTCCTACGTGGTATACGAACACATGAAGAAAGTCCTCGGGGTGGGGTACTAGACTACTAGACTGAGACAGAGAAGGACAGAGACGGCAAAGACTTCATTATGCCTGTGAGAAGAAGCAGAGGAGAGGTGATGACGCCACTCCTCAGAACTATGAGGAAAAAGAAAGGAAGTATAGGATGAGGAGAGAGGAGAACAGAGCCATGAACAGATGCAGATGGTGCTGTGTGCTGCAAGGGGTTAATGTTTGTCCTCTCTGACACCATCATGCCACATACATACATAAAGGAAGTGCATCTCCTCCCAGTGTATGATCTGGCCTCAGGTACTACGCACAACGCATTCCCCAACTTCTTTTATACTTTGACTGCAGTAGACTGAAATGCTGTGTCACCTAACCAGAAAGGACAGAAGATTTCTATTCATAGAAGTGCTTTGACACAGTCGCAGAGACACATGGAATCTGACATGAGCTGTATTGAGGTCTCCCTAAATACAGTGCACCTATTCTATCTACTCAGAGGACTTTTTTAGACAAACTTTTAATGTGCTGCAAACTGTGCTAAAACAAGGAATGTGAGGTAGTACCTGTGGTCTGGGAGCAGTTAAGTATTTGAACAGCAGCACAGCACACTAATCATCTGACTCTGTGACACAATCGCTGTCCAAATACTTAAAAGGCTCACATAACTGTTACTCGTGATATGAGGTGGCAGTAACTGGACTCTAGTTTCATGGCGGTGTGGTACAAGCAACTGGGCAAAATTAGACTTCAATGTTGAAGTTTGCTCAGTTGTCACAGAGGCATGATTAACAGAAAGACACATGTGTGACATGAGAGGGAAACAACAATTTATTCTCCATTTTATTCATCTATTTCTATATTTTGGTTGGAGGTCAGATCCATTCTGGGACAGTCCCCACCTAGAATGAACGGGGCCTGTTCATTTGGGTCGGAGAAGCAACTTAGTACCTGAAAGAGGACTCAGCTATCACCGTGCTGCCCCCCTCCACCTTTGCTGGCACAACCACCAGTCAGCCAGGCCTCTTTTTTCCCTTTATAACATGAATCACCCTCTGCCTACCCGACTATTCGTGTACAGCTTAGCTGGAATCGATCATATTCTATCATAACATTTGTTCTGCTGTAGATATCAGTGTAACATTACAGCGACTGTGTGTGTGTTCTCTCTAGTCTCTAGAGCCACAGTGGGTGTAGTAGTCAAACATGTACAGTAGGTGTAACACCCACATCAGGATCCACATACTCAGAGTCCATGTAGACCAATGAGAACAGGAGATTAAAGCCAGAGTGAACCTCTGATATGTGCACCTGTCTTCCGCCATGAAACTAGAAGCTGTTGTGTTCTGTGAGCATTCCAAATATATCAAACCATCTGACTCCTAATATATATTTTATAAACCTAAAGCATATGGAACTATTCTCAACTCTTCTATTCCTTGTTTCCCCGCACTGGAGCTTGAGCCAAAAACCTAAACCTTAGCTGTGCGTGATAGAATATGGAATGAAAAGAGAAAAAAAAGGGGAACACATGTCTGAGTGTGCATGAATATTTGTAATCATATTTAGGTACAACTCGAATATGAACTGCACAAAAACGTCCTATAGTAGTTTGTTGGTTCAGCTCTGAAACAGCTGCATGCCAGAGGAGTGATGACACACTTCCAAAGACCTGAATGTCATTATTTGTATTGTAGGCAAAGAAATATATTAACTACATAAGTATGCTTATAAATGCCTAACTCCCTTTTTGTTTGTTTGTTTCCTCCCTTGCAAGCAAACTTGAAACGATGAATGCTTGTTGCCACTGGAGGCCTTGCAAGCATGACATACAATATTTGTGATGCATGATTGCATGTTTCCAAGCCTTTTGTCAAAGTGTAGCCAGCTAGCGTCAGTGTGTGAGGACTGTAATGCCTTTTTCTTCTATGAGCTATTTTCAACCCAGGAGACAGAGCTGATGTTTGATAACTAATGCCACAAAAGAGCTTTCTAGTTTTGATAAATGATCTCTGAGTTGAATGTGTAGTGCACTTTACAGGCCTCTGTGACGGACTTCAGTCAGTGACATTGTACAAAGAAGAGGGCTTTGATTGTTCAGTAGTAAGTGTGTACAGCTGTTTCCATCTATACAACATCCTTATGTAACGTTTATTTGCATATCTATCATCTTTAAATCTGCACTAATTCATTTATGACCACATGGGCGCAGTGCAACAAGCTCTGAATGCCACACTGTCTGTTAACACCTGATAAAGCTATCAGAGTGCATGCATCAGCATTAGATTAGAGCTCAGAGTATATATTTAAGTGAAACATAAACAGTCCAAATGCTGCACCATGTTCACCAGCTCGTCTCTAACTGTGTCTGCTGTTTGCTGCTGAGCAGGTTGTATACAAAGAGTTCATCAGAGCTGTGTTTGTGGGTCCAAAAACCAAAACAACGAGCTACAGGAGGCTAAAAAGCTGCAGAGCTGAGGGGAGCTGCAGGTTTGCTGGTAATTCTTTACATTACATGTGTTTGTAGTGTGAAATAAATATTGATTGGTGCAACTTTAAATACATGTTTAAATGTATATAACATAGCTGACATTGCTTGTCTCACATATTGAGGTGTTAATGCTGAATAAATGTTTGTTTCAGTTCATTTTCCCATAATATAGAGAGATTATATATAGATTATTATTGTAATTGTTAAATTAAAATGATTTTCATACCTGGTGTCAGAGTCCTTGCTGTAACTTAACTTAAAGCCATACTCTATTTACATTTTTGTACAGGAAAAGACAACAGAGGCACATGTGTAACAGACCTTCACTGATCCCGTGTCCATGTGTATCTAAAGGTTATATTTCATGCGACAGGAAAAAGTTCAGAAAATGTTTTTTAAAAAAAGTATGTGTGAGAGGAGCTGCTGATTATGTGCCAGAATGATAAGAAAAAACGCTAAATGGGCCAAATAAGTAAAGATTTATGTAACATATGAATGTGTGTTGTATTTTAATCAAAGACACATTTTAGATTGCGCTGCATTAAACGTCTCCTCATCTGAAGTCATGTGATCAGAGTGTCTGAATGTTACACACAGTGCACCACCTGCTCCTCAAATTCTTTGAAGGCATTAGCACCTTATTCAAACTGGCCACTCTCTCTCCTCCTCTAGCTCCTCTACCATTAGGCCACAGTCTCTAGTATTCACATTTATGATTCAGAATTAGATCATTTATGCAGACATATCAAGATGCATTAGCAGCAATAGGGGTCAGGCACTTCATTACTTTGTATACTGTCACACACACACACAAAAATCATCTCCATATAGTTTTACATCTCCTCTCTCATGTTTCTCTTTGGAGCGCTAACAATAACACATTTTGTGTTGAATTTTGGCTCATTAATATTAATGAGCCTGTCTTCTGATTGGCTGACAGTTTTCTGAGTGCTGCAACCACAGGTAATGGATTGTAGCCTACTCGGATGGTAAGTGTTAAAGTGCTGTGTTGGGAGTTTTTGAATACATTCCTTATCAGTGAAATACTGGATACATGGATACTCTACCATGTAGTCAAGTAGAAAGAACAACATTTCCTGTAGTGTAGTAGAACCTTCCTATGTATTTATGTTCTTCATAGACACATGAAATAAAGGTTAAAAAGTTAAACCAGTCGACCGTATGAATCTAGAAATCAAACAACAATATCTGTCAGCTTTTAAAGTGCACATGCATCAGGAACCTGGAACCTGTTAGGAGGTGCCAGAGCCTTCACTTTGTTAAGACGGATATGTTACCACCCACGGGAGCAAGCACAGGCCTTTTGCCAACTCCTCTGTCCCCAATGCTAATTAGAAGGTGTTCACAGCAGTTATGCATCCACTTGTCTTCTTTCCTTCTTTCTTATTTCACGCTGTCCAGCTGACAGACATGAATGGCAAGCACTCTGTACGTGCCCTTCATACATACATACATACATATATAAATACAAGATACGTTGAGATGCACCACGACATCAACAGCAACAAGAACATATACACATTTTTCACATTAAACACATATAACCCTCCCTGTCCTGTGCATAGCACCCCCTACGCTGGTTACCAGGGAGTTTTGTGGGCTGCTATAGCAGAGGGTACAAAGCTCCTGCCATAGCGAGCACGTTTGCAGGTCAGGATCCTGTATCTGCGTCACAATGGTAGCCATATGGAGGATGGGTTGAGGGGTTGAGGGGGTGTCTATACTGAGAGCTCTGCGTGCAATGGCTGTATTGTTGAGGTCTGAGAGTTTGGGGGATGGGAGACCAGTTTTTTTGATTTCTTGACATTGAGTTCTAGGTGATTGTTTGTGCACCACTGTGAGAAGTGGGAGATGGGAGTCTTGATAGCGTAAAACAGAGTTATTGTCGTTATCATGCACACACATTAAATGAACTGCTGTAGGCCTACACAGTCTACTGTAAGCTCACAGAACAATCATCTCCCATCATATCATCTGACACAGCTGTCATATCCAGTGTATCATTGACTGACTTGTTTGTTCAGAGTCACCTGAGACACTTGGAATGTTTAACAATGAACACATTTAGGAGCTTGTGTTTGGGCAAAGACCAGCTCTCAGACAGGCAGATTAATGTTTGTGTAGTGGCCTTTCTTTGGAATTTGGATGTGGTTCCTCTGGTGTACTGAGGCAAGTCACTCTTGAAAGACTCCTTAAAAAAATAGTTTAAAAGGAACAAGTCATCCATAACTAAGCCAGTACACTGTAGAGAAATGAAGTCATGCTGCCTCCATGTGCTTAGTGTAGCTCCTGCATCTGTGTTCACAAAGTTAACTGGTGGTACATTCAAGTGCTTTTGTGGTTACAAAAATATATATATTTTTAAATCAAGAGGCAGAAATCTACTTGTGTCACAGTGTGTATGTTTTAAGAGGAGCATATTTTCATAGCTAATTTGAATATGACAGGGTGAATCCTGAGGTGGGTGTGATCCAGAACAGTGCAGGAGCAGAGACGAGACATGGCTGGAAGAAGATCAGGGTTGGATAGATATCACAAAACAGGTTTCCTAAAATTCACTTCACCGGCCAGAACGTTGTTATCATGAGAGAGACTGAACAATGTGTCGGCATCTGGGAGGTCGAACCGGTCTTTAATCCTGTGCAAGTTGATTGGCTAATGGGAAACAGGTGGCGATCAGACAGGTGAGAGGGAGAACCAGAGGCCACGCCCAGCAGCACACACAAACAAAGACAGATAGACGAGGGGAGGAAAGGGGACGAGAAACACTGGGAAAGGAGGAGGCAGAAAGTCTCCATCATAACAAGGACAGAGGCGGAGGAAAGAATATTTTGTTACACGTAAAGTTCTGCACTAAAACTGAAACTAGTGTGAAAAGCAAATTATCTGAAGGACACTAAGGGAAGCCCATAACGCAGAAAATGTGATAGTGGTTGTTTATTATATTGCAGGTTGATTATTGTAGATTTAGTTTAAGTGTGTAAGTTGACTGTAGTACGGTATCAGAGAGAACAGAGCATTGTGTACAACATCTCTAAACCACTTCATGTCTGTCTGGATGAATAAAGGAGCAGCTTCAGCTGCAGACTGACACACTACAGGAGGTCCTTCTTCAGTCTGAACAGTGTGATTAGCCTTTCAAACACTTGGTCTGCTACCATTCACAATAACTGTCTTTTGATGACTTAATAACTTAGCTGTCTTAAAACACACACTGTGACACATATTCATGTATGGGAAACATGTTTTATATGTTATATTGAGTATGTATGAACACATTTTGTTGGTTCAGAAGGAACAAACAGAAATAGTGTGACCTATCAGACCACATACACATTATTAGGTTAAGTGATATGTAATAAAAGGGGCCTTTGCCTCTCTGATTATACACACAGGGAGTTTGCTGCTTCTTTGTCTGGTTGGTTTGTTTATCCAGTCCTGATGAAACCTCACAAGACAGACAATGTGTCCAACAACTTTGAAAATAATATTTCACGTAGCCTATTACAGCAGCAAACATGTAGAATTATATATATTACAATAAGCCTACCCACATGGATCAACATTTCCCAACATGTCAGCTTTCTTTAGGTTTAAGGGATAGTTTGGGTTTTTAGAATTGGGTTTGTATCAGTAGCATAAAGGATGGTACAAGAATAAACATGTTTACAGCCTAGTACAAAAAAACTGTAGCTAATTTTCCCATTCATGACAACTGTACTGAGGGTGAATTTATATACAACTCATCTGTTCACATTATATTAAGTATGCAGGATTAAGAGTGTGGATGCTTTGATTGACAGGTGGATGTCATCATTGATGGTGTGTTTTATTCAGCTCCACCCACACTCCATGTCTTTGTCCATTTTTAGATTAGTGGGCTCTGGTGGAGGCAGGACGGCCAAGATGGCAGCAGTGGAACCACAGAATCGTTTGTGTGATGTCACGGGTACCGCGTCTATATTTTACACAGTCGATAGGTTGTATGTGGTGCATAGTCAGTGTGTTACCTACAGTAGACAGGATCAACACTGACCATAAGAACCTCAGATAACCCGAAATGTGAATGTACACACTAATGTATGCCCAGTTACACTAACAGGACGTGTTCACTCATCAAAATTTAATGAATTTACATTTTTTTTAATCCGCCGTCGACATCATCCACCACCTGACTGACCAGTTCTTTTGCAGAGCGTGACGTCGGCGTTGCCAGCGTGGAACGCACGTCGTCTCGCGCCTATCCAGGAAGTAAACCGTCCGGTTGAGTGTACGGAGCTGAGGAGGAAGTCGGAGCGGTAAATAAATACGTGTCAGCTCCAGCAGCTCAACACACTCCAGCGGAGACCCGAGAGAGCACGCCGCGGCGTTTGTCTTTACACCCTGGTCCCAGCAGACCCAGCCCGCCTGTCCGCGGCGCGCAGCGAAGGTAAGCGGAGCTCCGTCTGCTGCTAGCTAGCCTCTGTGTGTGTGTGTGTGTGTGTGTGTGTGTGTGTGTGTGTGTGTGTGTGTGTCAGCGCGGTGACAGGCGGAACACACCGCCGCGTCACCGCTTCACCGCCGCTCTGTGAGACCCGCCGGCTGCGAGCAACCTTAGCTCAGTGTTCGCTCAGTGTTCGCTCAGTGTTCGCTCAGTGTTCGCTGAGTGTTCAGTCAGTTGCTCTCACGTTAATAGCGCCCGTGTTTCCGCCCGTGGAATGCCGCTGACATTGCGCTTGTACCGGGAGGAGACGGCCGCCGCTCGCTCCGCAGACAGAGTGCCCTCCTCTGATAACAGGACGGCAGCTGCGCACCTGTCATAACCAGGACACGTACACGGAGATACGAGGCTTCTGTACGTGACATGACAGAGCGTGACCTACATGTATGTAACAGTAACACAACAGTAGTAATACTAGTAATAATAATATGATCATAACCTAATTATGATACCTGTAATTAATAACCTAATTATGGCAATGATAACATGAGTATTCATCTTAATGACTATAGCTATGTTTATAGTTAAACATTTTATATGCTTAAATATTATTATATACATATTATAAATCTTTATTTGAAATAATGTTATATGGAATATGTGATAGTGGTGTGTATATGTAGTTATCCAGTTGGAAGCTGTCAGGGAAGGTGACCTCACCTGGCTCAGAGGATGCTCAGGTTGTATCTGCATCTCATTCTTTGGGTCACTACTTAAAGCTCGTGGCCATGAGTGAGGGTTGCTAGCTCACTCTTCATCACAATGGTCCGATGTGATGCCCACAGCACCGGTCTGCCTGTCCGTGTCACGTTTTGTTTTACTACCACTCATGAACAGATCCCTGAGATACTTGAACCCCCCTGCTTTGGGCAGTAATTCACCCCTATGGGGGAAGCACAGCTTCTGGGGCGGCTGTGGCTCGAAGGTAGAGCGGGTCGTCACTAATCAGGTGATCAGCGGTTCAATTCCCTCCAGTCTGCATGTCAAAGTGTCCTTGGGCAAGATACTGAACCCCAAATTGCTCCTGAAGGCTGTGCCATCAGTGTGTGAATGGTTAGCTCCTCAAACTGATGAGCAGTTGGCACCCTGCATGGCAGCTAATGCCATCAGTGTGTGAATGTGTGTGAATGAGATTAGTACTGTAAAGCGCTTTGAGTGGTCGCAATTGTAGAAATATACAAATACAGTCCATTTACCATTCTGATTTGGAGGTCCTAATTCTCATCTCAACTGCTTCACACACCAACCCAGTGTGTGTGTGAGACAGAACCACATGATCTGCATTCTGATGTCCCCAAACTGGACACCCAACAGAAATGTGTTTGACTTTGTGCTGAACTGTCACAGCTCTGGCTTCAGTTATATAAGGACCACATGACTTATAGCAATGACCCAGGTAACCCATTCTACTGTAGTACTGGGCTGTCCACATAACTCGTGTAGACTGGATCCCCAGGCAACCCTGCAAGGATGAAGATCTGATCCGCATTGCTCCTCCTGGACCTGAAGTATGACACTCTATCAGGACTCTGGAATAGAGGAAGCAGATCACACACTCTGCTCCCCCAATACAAACTATAATAAAACCATTTGAACAAACTGAGACATATACAGTTATCTATGATACACTGCAGGTCAAAGTCAGCTCACAGCATGAAGGTTCTGGGTTCCAAGTTCAAGTTTGCATCTTCTCCCGATATCTGGAAGGGCTCTCCTCTCCTCTCCTTTCCTTTCCTCTCCTCTCCTCTCATCTCCTCATTCCTTCCTTCCTTTCTCTTACCAAGTCTCAGGTAGGATCAGCTCCAGCCCCATGGTAATAAGCAGTTATAGATGGGTGCAGATCAAAGTTGTGTTCTCTTGTTTTAAAGACACTTGAACAATTAAATGTCAGTGCTGTAAACTTAAAGCATCATCATCATCATCATCATCATCTTCTCCCGCTTATCAGGTTTGGGTTGCGGGGGCAGCCAGGTTAGCAGGGCGGCCCAGCTTCCCTTTCCTTGCACTTCGTCAAGCTCTCCCAGGGGGACCCAAGGCGTTCCCAGGCCAGCCGAGAGGGACATAGTCCCTCCAGGTGTACTGGGTTCTTCCCCGGGGCCGCTCCAGAGGGAACGTGTCGGAAACATCTCACCAGTGGAGACGTCCGGAGGACATCCTCCTTAGATGCCCTGAGCCACCTTAACTTGTTCCTCTCGATGCGGAGGAGCAGCGGTTCTACTCTGAGCTCATGCGGATGGCCGAAGCTCTCATCCTATCTCTAAGGGAGAGTCCAGAACCTCCTCGAAGCCGTTCGAAAGTCATTCTCCATGGCCTCACCGAACTCCTCCCACGCCCAAGTTTTTGCCTCTGCAACAACCGAGGCCGCACTCCGCTTGGCACGTCAATACCCATCAGCTGCTTCAGGAGTCCCGCAGGCCAAAAAAGTTCTGTAGGACCCCTTCTTCAGCTTGACGGCATCCCTCACCGCCGGTGTCCACCAGCGGGTTCGGGGGCCGCCGCCACGACAGGCACCGACCACCTTACGGCCACAGCTCCGGTCAGCCGCCTCGACAGCGGAGGAGGCGGCAAGGTCCACTCGGACTCAATGTCCCCCGCCTCCCCCGGGACGTGAGAGAAGCTCTCCCGGAGGTGGGAGTTGAAACTCTTTCTGACAGGAGATTCGGCCAGACGTTCCCAGCAAACCCGCACAGAACGTTTGGGCCTGCCAGGTCTGACCGCCATCCTCCCCCACCATCGGAGCCAACTCACCACCAGGTGGTGATCAGTTGACAGCTGCGCCCGCTCTCTTCACCCAGAGTGTCCAAACATGTGCGCAAGTCCGACGATACGACACAAAGTCGGTGTCCTGGTGCCAAGTGGCACATATATGCACCGCTTATGCTTGAACATGGTGTTGTTATGGACGTTCCATGACGAGCAGCAGAAGTCCAATAAGCAGAACACCGCGCGGGGGTTAAATCAGGGGGGCGTTCTCCCAAGTCACGCCCCTCCCTGTCTCATGTCGCTGCCCGACGTGAGCATTGAGTCCCCCAGGAGGACGAGGGAGTCCACCAGAGGGGGCGCTCTCACAGCACTACCTCCAAAGACTCCAGAAAGGGTGGGTACTCTGAGCTGCCATTCGGTGCATACGCACAGACGACGGTAACCCGCGTCCAGGCAAGGGAGACCTGACTCCATAGATATCTCTTTTCATCAGGGGTGATTGAGCTGAACTTAAAGCAAGATATCAAAATATTGTATGTATTTAAATATCTTTGGCAAGTACCCATATTCATTCATTTTATGGTAGCAGCTTGTGACAGTGTACATTGTTATCTAAAGTTTGGCTTTACAGATCCATCACATTTTACAGTATGCAGGAGAACCCTCAAATCCAGAACGTCCTCCCTGCAAGCTGTTGGTAAAAGTCTAAATTATTAAATGTTTTCATACCTTAGGAACAATCAAAGCAGCCCTACCAGTTGATTTAATAATTGGTGTCAACTGTGTGTCATGTCTCATGTCAGCAGCCCAAAGTAAACACAAAGTGAATGTGCAAATATAGTCCACACCCATTTGAATACTTCACTGTATTCTGTCCTTCAGGCCTGAAATGACAGCAGCGGATCAAGAGTGTAGAGACTCGT